>PQWD01009993.1:0-72066 GCA_019425675.1 Leucinodes orbonalis | reverse complement strand
AAACGGATCTCGTGTTACAGAGCAACAATATTAAAATTATTTTCTGTATTCCAGTACAACGGTTAAAGTTAATGACAAAAAACGGTAATTGCATAGTAGAATGAATTGTCTAATGGTGTTCATAAAGCAGCTCATCTTAACAACCTTTGAATCTCTGCGTAGGCGTGCGCAGGTTTCCTCACGATGTTTTCCTTTACCGTTCCATTCCTACTTTATGGTATTACCAATAAAAAACTATCATAAAATATCATAACAGATCGTATGAATACAAAATTATATTTTTGAGACACAATAATGATTAGCGATGCAACAATACGGTTATTACGATACCAATACGAATGACGAAAACATCGTAATGGCCAATATGATAACGAACAACGATATACGTTTAACCCATTGGACCCCGGTAATCCAGACACAATAGAAAATCTATTGTGTCTGGCGCCTTAAGGCGTCATTGGCAGTCAAAGGTTTAATTAATACCATTTTGATGAACTTATTGGATCTTATTGGACTTATTTATATTTTATTTTATTTATCAATTTTCATGATTAAATCATATTTTAAATTGGTTCATTTCATCATCATCATCATTACAGCCTAATAATGTCCACTGCTGAACGAAGGCCGGGAGCCTTCGTTTTATGCCTCCTATTCTATGGCTATTCGTTTAATGATTTCCACGCGGACCGATCCCTTGCAATTGACATCCATCTGCTACCCGCCACCTTAACCAGATCATCCGTCCATCTGGTTAGGGGTCGGCCTACGCTTCACTTTCCGTTACGCGGACGACACTCGAGAACCTTTCCGCCCCATCGGCCATTGGTTCAACGCACTATGTGCCCACTGCCACTTAAACTTGCTAATCTATGTTACATTTACTGAGTATTAATTAATTGTAGTCGTAATTTACTACTGGCAAAGTCTTATGATGTAGAGCGTCGGTGGCTCAGTGGTGTGGACTGTCGCCTTCCTACCGGGAGGGCTGAGGTTCAAATCCCGACACGTACCAATGTATTTTCGAATTTTCGAAAAATATATGTACGTTATCCGACGCTCTTACGGTGAAGGAAAACATCGTGAGGAAACCTTCATGCACGCCTGCGAAGAGATTCGAAGGTTGTGTGTGAAGTCATCCAATCCGCACTAATCACCCTATACGGGTAGGCTCGTGCCCCTCGGGGGACGTTTAATGAGCTGATGATGATGATGATGAAAGTCTTATGCAGAAAACACAACATTTTAAGTTTTTTCCCATAATTCGGTTTCTTTTATCACTTATTTTTTGAAAAAAAAATATCGTATCGTAAAATTTACGATAACGAATGATCAGTTAAGTTTGCGATAATCGCCGATATACGATTATCGTATCGGTATCGTTGCATCTCTAATAATGATCTTATTAGCGCAATTGAATACTAGTGCAATTAAAATTATTAATTTGTTAGAATAATAATAATTATTATTAACTCATTACTCACTGATATATTCTCTTTAAAGAAGTCTGAAAGTCTTTCTTAGCAAAACCGAATTAATCTGCTTTTTGTTATAGCAAGATGCCGATCGATGGAGTTGGGGCTATGCTAACGTTGACGACTCTAATGTAAGTTTTAAACTTGAAACTCTTGAGTCTCATCACTAACATTATAAAGGTTTCGATGTATGGATGTATGATTATCTTTGCCTAAGGACTACTAAATAGATTTTAATGTAGATTCTAATATAGCTTACACATAAGAATTCAAATATACAAAATTACAATACAAGAATATAATTTCGCACAGGGATTGATAAAAGGAATTCTTATAATGTGCCCTCTGAATGAAGGTTTCCACAAAAATATTCACAGCGGACTTCAAAGCAATTGAAAACCATCGGCTATCCGCTAACTTATCGAATTCATTGGTTTATCTTTTTCGCCTCGTCTTTTAACCCATTGAACAAAAATCGAAACTTTGTAAAAAAAACTTCCTATACATAAATATGAATTAATGTTACATTTTTAGAGAGACGGAAGCCCACAAAATCTGACTGATAACAGTCAAAATACGACAGAGATTAACCCCTGCACTCCAGTTGAGAAGTTGGTACCAGATTTCAATGCACTGGGAAGACGAATTAGTGAAGTGAGTTAGTATCAATCCAATATATCTTATGATGTTAAAGTATTTAAGATACTGTTTTTCACTATACACACTGTATAGTGAATTTTGAAAGCTATACAGTGTGAATTTTGAATTATTGGTTTCCATTATATTTATTATTGTACTCATATTATGGAATATTTTTATGGGAACCATATTGCTTTGTCATTCAGGTTATAAATAAATAAATTATCGAATCACTCGTTCTAGTTTATTCAGTGCGCCCACCCCACCCTCTGCCACACCGCGCTCTGTGTACCAGCCTAACCCCTCTATTAAACAAAAAAAAAATGCATAATTTATCAATATTTTTTTTATTTGCTTTGCCTCATACTCAGGGGATGTACTTTAAATCACGAGTAAGTTCTTATTTTAAAAAATGGCAATATTCTCGATTTCACCTACAGGGTGAAATCAGAATATTGCCAATATTGTTAGTTATTGAACTTTATAATATACATATTATAAGTTCAATAACTAACTGCTCGGCTAATTAGCAAGAAACAATGAATTTTCTATTGTTATCTCCTTTCTTAACTTCAAGACACGTGAGTACTTGTTAGTAACGGAAATATGAAATATTTGGAAATCATAACAATTTATATTAGTGCACTTGTTATAGTTACGATACTACACTATTTCTGTTTGAGTAATTTTTAAATGAATATTTCAATTAAAAGAAAAATAATTAATATCCCCGGTTGTACTTACACCATTTGTTATTATTTTTCAGAATGTTTCGAGTACATTTACGATACAAAAGCCCGTGAAGACCAAGCAAAGAAAGACCAAGCATGTTCGTATTTGTTCGTATAATTATTCCATTTCTCTTCTCCGTTGCCTTTTGGATGATTGTTTTTGTGCTTTGATTTCAATGTTTCATTTAATTATTAAGGTTCCTATGTTATGTATTTATACTTGTAATGCATTAAAAGTACTTTTTCTTGTAGGTTTTGAGTACAGGCTAACACACAATAGGAAGAATAGACCTAAACCCAACTTTGCTGTAGGCGGCCGAATGACGCTTCCTGGTGAATTCCCGCATATGGTAAATATGAACATTAAGTTCGTTGTAAATAAATATAAATAAAATAAATAAATATTCACTGACATTCACACAGCGCCATTGTCAGTAAACTTTAGTTCTCATACGGATTAAATAATTTCTGATCATATCCCTAAGAGAGACCAATAGCATACCTTACTTACCTATGTCATATAAATACATCTTATTTTGTTATCAATATTAGAATATAAATTTTTAATAATTCATTATATTTTCTAAAATGTACCAGGGCGCCATAGGTTGGAAGGCGGCTGTCGGCACCTGGATTTTCAAGTGCGGTGGCTCGCTTATCAGCAAAAAGTTCGTGCTGTCCGCTGCCCATTGCTCTAAAGCTTCCACGAGAGATACAACCATTGCAGACGTAGTACCTAAAATTGTCCGTCTTGGGGACAAGAACATTATAGACAACGTAAGTATATATTTAATTATAAATATATCTGTTGGAGCGTCGCCAGCTTATTGGTGTAGACTCTTGCCATCCGATCTGAATGGTGCAGGTTCAAATAACGCCGTGTATGTCTTCTCGAATATTCGAAATAATATGTACGTTTATCCGATGCTCTTACGGTGAAAGAAAACACCACGAGTAAAGCTGCGCACGCCTACGTAGATATTTAAAGGTTGTGCGTGTAGTCGTCTAATCTGCACTTGGCCCGCGTGGAACTAATGCGTACCCCTAACGGGAAAGCTCGTGCCCTTCGGTGGGGGCGTAAAATGAGCAGATGTGATGAAGACCCTAATTAATTCATACGTCAGTATCTCTATATGGTTTGTGATTATTTCGTAATGGGTTAATATAACATTAAAACTTATCACAATGAATTCATGAGATAAAAATGCACCTTTGAAATAATATTCATCTTTTTCAGCCTGTTCACGAATAGTTAGACCTGGAATATAATTAATCACGTCATAAAACATCCAATTACGGTTTTACGATGTCGTTACTGTAGAACGTGCAAAAAATCCGCTCGCAAGTCATGTTCAATTACAAAAGGGTGCATTTTACAAAAAAACAAAGAAAACTTTGGGGCAATATACAAGCCTGACGGAGGAAAAGAGATCAGCATTTTCTCATCAATTTTATATTTTAACTATCAGCACGTCTCGATGAAGGCAGATATTAAGAGTTTTAGTTAGGATACGTATTTTTTTACATCACTCATTTTAGAAATATGTCCTTTAGGTAGTAGTTCCAAACAAACAATGAATCTTTCCTCTTTACTGTGCGAGTATTAGTAAAGATAAATCAATACATTTTAAACAAAAGAAAACTAAGCCTTGTGGAAAATAATTTATTCATGTGTCACCATGTTTCTAGTACGCCAACAACATGTTTCCAATTGATCGAAACATCGTCCGCATAATCGACCATCCAGAGTACAAAGCCCCGAAGAAGTATTTCGACATAGCTCTGGTGGAGTTAGACGAGGAGCTGGTCTTCGACAGATTCATCCAACCAGCTTGCATATGGGCGGGCCCTGACGAAGAACTGGTGGGCAAACAAGCAACACTTACCGGGTGGGGAGTTGTTGAAACAGGTAATATATGAAATAATAAATATAGATGGCGCTGTGTGAATGTCAGTGGATATTTATTTATTTATATTATAATACAAAAATAATAGTTACTATTTTAAAAAATCTTATAAATATGAAATCTGAAAAATGTGTAAATACATTTTAAAGACGATAGAGTTATTAAATATAGAAATAAGAGCTTCCCGTTTTGTGAAGTCAAAGCACAATTGCTCCACAGCTATAACGTTCGACAGAATTCCCATTCCGCACCCAGATCCTCGTGAACAGATTATCGTAGACTTTATGCGCTGTTAATGACACTTAATGTTTCATTGTTTAACCATTTACACGTACGTGTATGAGTGTCGTCAAATAAAACGGCAATTTGTTATGCAGACAGACGTTAAACGATTTTTATTAAACAGATAATGGAAAATAAGATTTTATTGCAAGGTTATGCAATAAAATATTATTTTGCATTTTTTTATGTTCCAAAGTGTGGAGAATGGTCAGGACGCTTACGCCTGATAATGACAGAGCGGCATTGAAGGAAGCCAACAACTGATGGACAGTTATTATTCTCCATCGATGCCGCACTGTGCCGCAAGAGACATCAGATGTTAGGTCTTATACCAGGTAATTTTAGTAGCTACAGTGCCCTCATCCCGAAACACAAAAGTGCTTAACACTCCTGTTTCACGGGACGATATCTGACACTGCGGTGGCACCTACCTAGACGACTCAGTATCGAGTTTACCACCTAGTGACAATCATCATCATCAGCTCATTAAACGTCCCCACCGGGCACGAGCCTACCCGTATAGGGTGATTAGGCATTAGTCGACCACGCGGGCCCAGTGCGGATTGGACACAACCTTTGAATCACTTCGCAGGCGCGCATTAAGGTTTTCTCGCGATGTTTTCCTTCACCGTAATAGCGTTGGATAATAAGATTTGCCTCATATTTGGCTGATGTACTTTGAATCACGAGTAGGTGTGATTTTGAAAAAATGCCAATTAACTTATTTCCTGTATCAATATGACGGTGAAAGAAAACATCGTGACGAAACCTGCGCTCGCCTTTGAAGAAATTTAAATTGTGCGTGGTCTGCCTATTCGCACTGAGCACGCGTGAATGACTGAGGCATACACACCCTATAAAGGTAGGCTCAGAGGTATGTGCTGATGATAATGATTCTTTGTTTTGCAGTGGGTCGAACGACATCTCCGGAGCTTCAAGCAGCCGTAGTCGACGTCATCGACTCCGAAGTCTGCGACAGACTCCTGAAGCCGTCCTGTAACAGACACTGGTGCGGCATGCATGATGACCAGCTCTGTGCTGGAAAGTTGGCTGGAGGTGTTGATGCTTGTCAGGTACCTCCTCATTTTGAAGTTCAGTTTTCATATTTTTTTTTTATAATTCTGCCAAAATTTTCATGTTGCCAGGACGAGGAATAAAAGTGCTACCAAAAGTACACGTTTCGGGATTATTTTTATTTATTCAACGTACCACTGCACTGGCTTTCTCATAGAGCAAAAATTTGAGGGATAAAAAAAATAAAGATATTTGTTTGATTTTCCAGGGAGATTCAGGAGGTCCTCTACAGACTAAAATACCATTGCCATCAGATAAGCAAGGGCAGATGCACTACGTCATAGGAGTGACGTCATTCGGCATTGGGTGCGCGCTGCCTAACCTTCCCGGTATATATACAAGGGTATCGAGCTTCGTCGATTGGATTGAAGAGATTGTTTGGAAATCAAATGTACAATAAAAGAAAATTATACTTTTACCTTTAGTTGTCATACAGTAATTAAGCATTTCATATTTATAAATATCGATGATTAATATTTTTTTTTATATCTGATGGGCTTACTCTTGAGCACAGACTATCCTATGGGAAGAGATGTGCTCTAAGATGGAGCGAGCTTGCCCAGAAAAAGCCTATTCACTCGTTTTTTGAATGCCACGAGGTTGTAAGTGGCCGGAAACACAAACGCAGGGAGGTCATTCCATTCCCTAGCTGTACGCATAATGAAAGAAGACGCAAAACGCTTAGTCCGAATGCGGGGAACGTCAACTACAAACGGATGAAATTTAGCAGTTCGCCTTGATAACCTATGGTGAAAGGGTGACGATACTTTATAAAGAACGTCGGTGGCTTATTGGTGTGGGCTGTTGTCTTCCGTCCAATGTATTTTCGGATTTTAGAAATTATTTGTACGTTTATCCGACGCTCTTACGGTGAAGGAAAACATCGTCAGGGCACGCATACGAAGAGATTCCTTTTTTATAATTTTACTGGAAAATAACAAACACCGCAAATGTAACATATTTCCTAGGAAATTTATAAACTTTCGTACGATTTACGTTTTACGCCTACATTTTCGCAAATTGTTCATTTGACCGAAATCAGTAGTAAGAAGAGTAAAATTTAAAATACATAAGAAAATTGCTTAAATAAAATAAAGATACGAAACCTCCAGTGAAGCTTAATACTTCAATGAATAATCCTAGTTACTATGCACTTTAAAATGTAATAAATCTCAAAATAAGACGTAAAACAATAGCTTCAAGCGCTCGGATTTTCCGCTTCAAGTTGCGGTGGACAAATGACCACATAACTCCGGCTCTTCATGCACTGGACATATTGCTGTTGTCGTAGGATAATACTGACCATCACTTATAAACGTCCAGTCGCTAGGATAAAAATTTAATGATACTAGTTTGTAGTAGATATAATAGTCTTAATACCTTGTTGTAGGTTTGTTTGTAGTCAGTGACGTGCAAAGAGATTATTAGTATGGTATGGTAAGTGATTCAAAAACGGAACTCTTAAAGATTCGTTATGAGTCTGTTTGTCTGTCTGTCCGCCCGTAATTCTCAGCCAGTAGTTTTTTTAGACGTCATACATAACCGGTGAACCATTATTTTCTCGTAATAAATCTGTAGTACCTATGAAAACAAAAATACTTTATTTTATGTTACTTGCTGCTGCGGAACCCTCCATTGGCGAGTCCGACTCGCACTTGGCCAATTTTTGTTTCATCATAATCATCACCATATCAGCCACATGATGTTCACTGCTGAAAATAGGCCTCCCTCAATAACTTCCACTCCAGCTAATTGCATCCATCGGTCACCCGCAACCTTCCTCAGGTCATCTGTCCATCTTGTGGGCGGCTCTCCCACGCTACGAGAACCTTTCAGCCCCAACACCTGTCCTTTGCCACTTCAGTCTGGTAATGCGAGTGACTATGTCGGTGTCGGTCTTCTGCTGATCTTCACATTTAGAATTTGATTATGTAATTTTTGTTTGTTTAGATTAAACTTGGTTTCTCAGTAAACAGCCAATAATATCATATGTGAATCATGGTAATTGAATGTGCGTTACTCCAAAATGTAGTTTAGAACTTAACCCAAGCCAATTCATAAAGTTGTGTGCTCACTCTAAGAATTATCCTTAACTTGTCAGCTTTAGTGTCAAACACCAGTGGATTCAATTAGCTTCGCCTAATGTTCGGAATATGGGTACGTCCTGTTTTGTCATTGTTTTAGTCGGCACAAATCGGAATGCTTTACTATGCTGTATGTTCTTTTCTTGTGCTTATTGGTTAAGTATACTATTGCTATCCTCATAAATATATATCAATCGATCTTTCAATTACTATTCGGATATTATAAAAGTAATCTTAATATTAATAATAAATTTTAATGCGAAATAAACTATATGTGTCTGTATGTTTGTTACGGTTTCACGATTAAACGGCTAAACGGTATGTGGATTATATGTAACTATTTTTTTTTCGGAAGTCGACTCCCAAAGCCCTAAGAGGTGGGAAAATTGTACATGAGACATTACAGCATCATCATCATCATTTATCATTTACAGCAGCGTAAAAAAACATTCTGTTTTTGTGACCACAAAAGATGAACCATGTTTGTTATCCCAAATTTAAAGCGAGCGCAGCCATAGGCAAGAGCTAGTTTAGAATTTATTCAAATATGCATATATAGCTGATCCGACGTACAGCGTCACAGCAGCTGAGGCAGGATCTTTTGGCCGTATATGTTATTTATAATTATTATTTTTTTGTTATTTTTATATAACTAAATTTGTAACCTTTTCCTTCTTGCTTTATTCAACTGTATTATCGGACAATGTAATTAATACACTTCTGTATTTGTGTGCATTCTTGTTTAAGTCAATAATGATTTTTTTTTCTATTCATGATAAAATCTATGGAAAATGTTGCTCTTACTTTGTTTATGAGTCAGACAATCGACTGAAAGAGATAGCTCAAAAACTTAAATTTGTAATTATTGCTGTATGTTTTCTATTTTTTGCAACAAAGACATTTATCTGCCTGTCGATCATTTTAGCAAATATTTTTTCAATTTGGCTTTAACATTGTTGGCACCAAAACTTGGTGCACTTCTTATTCATTCTCGTGGATCATTCTCCAAAGTGATGCTAGTTTCTAGATTATAATTTAACAACTATGCCTGAAGTTTGATAATAAATAACCATTGACTGATTGAAATCCGCCAAACAGGATTATCCCGGGCGCAAGCTTTACAACTGTTAGTTAATGACTTGTAAGTTCGCTTGTAATTTCGGACCATGGACCAAGTGCGCAAGATTGATGGCTTGCAGTGCGCTTTGAATACCGCCCGTGACACGGATTTCAAACACCGGCCTAAGTTTTCTTTGGGAATATTGAATAGGCTATTCTCTATTAAGACCGTTGGAGTAATTATACTTAGTGGACTCTGATACAGTTGCGGTTTAATTTGACTGTAAAAGGCATTGTTTTGGTCGAGCACCGACTTCTTGGCTTTGTAATTTATACGCTGCTGCCTTTGAGAATATAATTGAGAGTATGAGTGAGAATTAAAAGTTGGAAATTATCACACTAAATAGCTGTTGGTAATTGATACTCCAAATATTTGTTGCAGCAGTCTGATTTCTAAATTGTGATATGGTTTTTTCATATTTTTGTCAGTTAGGCAATCTCAAGTCATTTATACACATGAAAGCTTTTCATTAATGGACGCTTGTTTTAATGGGTTCAATACTTCTTAAATTAAAAAAACTAACTAACTAATGCGACATTGTTCAAGAATTGAAGAGTTATTTGGAAGTTATATAACCATTTTAAACTAAACTGCCTTAAGAAAAACTTGGAAAGCTGTTGGAATTAAAGTTTTATAAAACGCAACCCAATAAATAAGTTACTTTAGCAAAATTATTTTTATTTGATTCATATCGAAAAAAAACCTACATTTCTAATTTGTTTTATTCTTTCTTACATGTTCATATTAACTTAAATACCTACGACTTTGTTTACATTTTATTAGTAATTATTTCTATTTTAAAAGGCACATGACTATATATTCGCGAAGCTCTCACGCAATTACCAGGCATCCATAATCGCGAGGAGGTTGTTAAAAGTCGGAGTCGCTTAACAAGAAAACTTGCTGACCAGCCCCGGCCCGCGGCTAACTGTGCCGGCCAACTTCATATCACTCAGCGAGTCTGTTCGCAACTATATATTAATTTAACTAACGCCACTATGTTCACGACGGTTCACAGTATTCAAGAACAATGTAATATAGATAGGCTTTAGATAGACTCGGTACTGAGTCGTCAAGTTTTTGCACTTCTGTGTTTGTGTGTGAAGTCGGCCAATCCGCACTGGGCCCGCGGTAGGGATGTATAATGACCTAATGATGATGATGAGTTGATGGTCTCAATCAATACCGCTCTGGCATGGCCACGCGTATCAATTACTATTAGGTGAGCGTCCTGATCGTCCCGTATACTTGGTAACATAAGAAATATTCTTGTAACATAATCACACAACAGTGGGAGAACCATGCTATGGCATGAATGGGACAGCTTGAGTGATACTATAAACATACAGAAAACTGGGGCATGAAGCAACGCGCGCGTTATTTCTTCGATGAAATGAAATTACCAGTGGCTTGAAAGTTCTCCATCCCCTTACCTAATTTACTCTCATTTTGAGGGGTTAGGGGGTAGACTATTTAGGGGATCCATCAAAGGAGGTCACCGTGATCCCTAACAGTATTACAATAATAGTACTTCACATTTTCTGTTACAAAAATGCTGTATCATTATAGTAATATTGTTTTATGAGTTGGCGGTAATCCCCAGGTAACTCGTCTTTTTGTGCATACCACCATATAGCACCGAATTGGTTAGATGGCCTATGCAACTGTCACTCAATGTGACAGAAGATTCATGACTTGCCTTTGCTTTAAAAGTGTAAATTACTATTGTAGCGTTTGAAAGTTTTTAATAAAAGCGTCCTAGTATCCAAAGTTAAAAGTCCAAGCACAGTAAATAAACTAATCAGAGTTATCATCGTGAGCCTTTGCTGCTCCACGATTACGCTCAGTGTCTTGCGATAAATTCGCGATTCGCGAAATCCTGGCGAAAAAACCTCTCGCTTATCTCACTCGTATCTCGAATTGTTTTCGCCTGAGGCTTATCTTGCCTTTGTGTTCGTAATAAATTCGTTTTCTTTGCCTCGCCTTAACAATGCCTCCACAGTTGAGATTACCTTATGTTTTTTATTCAAGATATCGTCAATTGGTAAGAGGTTTTTTATCGGTCCACCCTGCTCTTTGTTTTTAGAACGTCGGATTTGGACGCGCTAAACAATTAACTCCGCAAAACGTGACTGAAAATCCTAAAATGAAAATGGGATTTCATTTTCTTGCTGAATATATAAGGAGAAAAGTAAATTTCTTAAATAATTTGCACGTTTTGAATCCGCGGTTCTATAGAAAAATACCTGTTTGATTTACATTATTGGTAAAATTTGATTTACGTCGCCAATCACATGCCTCCTCTAAAAGACCGTCACGTGGATTTTTTGTACTCGCTTTCGCTATTAAGAAAAACTTAACATGATCTCATTGGTATTCCACCTTGATCTCAGTGAATAGTCAAGATTCGTAGTTTGCCTGGTAGGATATACTTCAAGTCAGGTGACGCTGGAATTCACGAAAGACGAATTCTGAGGTCCTTTCATTAAATATTTTACAAAAGTTCTGAGTGAGTGTGGGCATATAAATAATTCTCTGTCATTTTATAAAAAAAACATGTTTTTGTCGACACTAGAAATACGAAAGTTATGAATAGATAAATATATAATAATAATTCTGCTATTTTTTCCCTTTGAAATAAAGCAATATAGGCACGTCTTTTATATCGTCTTTTTCAATGAATACCTGAATCTAACAAAAAAAATAGACAAGGACTAAAGTACATAAACATAGGTAAAAGAAAGAGAAAGAAACAAATATATTTCAAACTCGTATCACATGTTCAACAGTATTTCCATTAATACGAAATAAAATTGAAATATACTAAGTTTTCATTGTCATTTTCTTTCGTTATTGTTACCGTTTTTTCGTAAATACAAACGTAGCTTGTTTCATCCATTTTTATCGCATATTACAAAGCTTTAGTCCTCAAAAAAAATCCTTACTATCTCCAACACCGTAACCATTTACAGTCGAGTAAACATATTCATCATGCAGGCGCATTATGCAATTTAATTTCCAATAATATAAACGCCGGCTGGCGGCACAAATCACGATATTAAACGTTAACACGGTATTCCGTAATCATCAAATTTATTGCGTACGGACAATAGCAAATCAGTGGGCAACTACAGTACGCTAGTAGGGCTTAATGCGATTCGATTGGCTGCATCGGGTACAACATTGATTCATATATTTTCTTGGAATAGTGCAATATATATATGAGAGCGTCGGTGGCTCAATGGTGTGGACTGTCGCCTTCCTACCGGGAGGGCTGAGGTTCAATCCCGCCACTACCAATGTATTTTCGGATTTTCGAAAAATATATGTACGTTATCCGACGCTCTTACGGTGAAGGAAAACATCGTGAGGAAACCTTCATGCACGCCTGCGAAGAGATTCGAAGGTTGTGTGTGAAGTCGTCCAATCCGCACTGGGCCCGCGTGGACGACTAAGGCCTAATCACCCTGTACGGGTAGGCTCGTGCTCCTCGGTGGGGACGTTTAATGAGCTGATGATGATGATATATATGAATAGTCTTGCTGATCTATCGATAATTGATTCCGAAAATTATCTATGATTTCGATAGTTTCGTTATTATGAAGACTATCGATGAAATCGATAGTTTAGCAATAGCCAGAAGCAAAAGTATCGAAAATATCGATGGTAAATTTGACAATTCGCTTCGATAGTATTAATCCTATTGATAGTATGCTTCTGTATCAATAGTTTTTACTATTGCAGGGCTGTCGATAATATCGATGGGTTAAGCTTTATCGATAGACTATCAGTAGTGGGATATTGAACGATACTGAGTCTTCTAGGTAGGTACAACGCAGTGCCAAATATCGTCCCATGAAATTGGAGCGCTATGCACATAGGCATATATATGGTGATGGCAAAATACAATCATCACCAATCCCTAATTATGATTAATATGATGGATATAAAAATTTTATAAAAATTACCTATTATGTTTAATGATTTTATATTTCAAAGATAAAAGTTTAAGATTTCAAAGATAAAATAATAAAAAATGGTATATATATAGTGTATAAATAATTATAATATCAACACCAAAACCGATTGTGTACAGTCTAGTGGTGAAGAGCTCGCGCCCTAAATGCGGGATTTCATGGGGGATTGGCGGGGTGACTGCCCCGGGATTAAATCGCGGCCATGGAGTATGGACGTATAAAAAATACGGATGGATCGTAATTTATAGAAATACACATATGTGTCATCGAAACGACAGCTGCTATGTCAATTGACAATTATTTTTGATAGTTTTGGTACCTTAATTTAATGTTTTAATTGTTCTATACTAGACATAACTGTGAGCCATATTCTTCCAGTTTATTCACGGCTCTGTTGACAGATGCGAGTCAAATGTATATTTTATTGCTCACCATACAAAAACATTAGGGAGGCCTTCGTTCAGCAGTAGACTTTCTAGGTTGTAATGAGATGATGATGATACAAAAACTGGCCAAATTTTTAGACACTCTTGCTGTCAGCAAGTCTCCATCCGTATTATTTATACATCCATGATCGAGGGATTATCCAGTGCTTAAGAGGATGAAAAACTGGCCTTATTTGAAGCCTGCGCCAATAAATTGATAGCACGCCGATTCTTAATCAAATTACGTTTTCTCACCGTATGTTTGCTACGTGCGGCTTTTTTGGTTTCCTGGAATGCCTAAGCTGAGGTTCTAGTTGCACTCAGGACGCCTTTAGGCTCGTTGTGTAATTCTTAAGGCTGGGAGCCATCTGCGCTCGCTAATTGCCCGTAATACTGTAAAGGATCTGCCAGCTAGTAGTAGTCAGTACGAAGAATAAAGGCGGTAGTAGAAGGGAGATTTGCAATTTTATGGTCTCAATAGATTCGCCGGTAAGTTGTGACACAGACATCCGAATATACAATTAGACTGGACAAGCCGCCAAGTTTATAGGTAGTCTCAGTGTCGCAATTTCATTTCGGTTCTACCTGTGAAAAGTTATTATATTTATAGGTAAATTTCTGATTCATTCGATGATGGCAGTTACAATTGCACAGGATGGCATTTTGGAAAAAACGGTAAATTCTTCTAATATTCGTGNTAATAGTACTTCACATTTTCTGTTACAAAATGCTGTATCATTATAGTAATACTGTTTTATGAGTTGGCGGTAATCCCCAGGTAACTCGTCTTTTTGTGCATACCACCATATAGCACCGAATTGGTTAGATGGCCTATGCAACTGTCACTCAATGTGACAGAAGATTCATGACTTGCCTTTGCTTTAAAAGTGTAAATTACTATTGTAGCGTTTGAAAGTTTTTAATAAAAGCGTCCTAGTATCCAAAGTTAAAAGTCCAAGCACAGTAAATAAACTAATCAGAGTTATCATCGTGAGCCTTGCTGCTCCACGATTACGCTCAGTGTCTTGCGATAAATTCGCGATTCGCGAAATCCTGGCGAAAAAACCTCTCGCTTATCTCACTCGTATCTCGAATTGTTTTCGCCTGAGGCTTATCTTGCCTTTGTGTTCGTAATAAATTCGTTTTCTTTGCCTCGCCTTAACAATGCCTCCACAGTTGAGATTACCTTATGTTTTTTATTCAAGATATCGTCAATTGGTAAGAGGTTTTTTATCGGTCCACCCTGCTCTTTGTTTTTAGAACGTCGGATTTGGACGCGCTAAACAATTAACTCCGCAAAACGTGACTGAAAATCCTAAAATGAAAATGGGATTTCATTTTCTTGCTGAATATATAAGGAGAAAAGTAAATTTCTTAAATAATTTGCACGTTTTGAATCCGCGGTTCTATAGAAAAATACCTGTTTGATTTACATTATTGGTAAAATTTGATTTACGTCGCCAATCACATGCCTCCTCTAAAAGACCGTCACGTGGATTTTTTGTACTCGCTTTCGCTATTAAGAAAAACTTAACATGATCTCATTGGTATTCCACCTTGATCTCAGTGAATAGTCAAGATTCGTAGTTTGCCTGGTAGGATATACTTCAAGTCAGGTGACGCTGGAATTACGAAAGACGAATTCTGAGGTCCTTTCATTAAATATTTTACAAAAGTTCTGAGTGAGTGTGGGCATATAAATAATTCTCTGTCATTTTATAAAAAAAACATGTTTTTGTCGGTACACTAGAAATACGAAAGTTATGAATAGATAAATATAATAATAATTCACTGCTATTTTTTCCCTTTCGAAATAAAGCAATATAGGCACGTCTTTTATATCGTCTTTCTCAATGAATACCTGAATCTAACAAAAAATATAGACAAGGACTAAAGTACATAAACATAGGTAAAAGAAAGAGAAAGAAACAAATATATTTCAAACTCGTATCACATGTTCAACAGTATTTCCATTAATACACGAAATAAAATTGAAATATACTAAGTTTTATCATTGTCATTTTCTTTCGTTATTGTTACCGTTTTATTTCGTAAATACAAACGTAGCTTGTTTCATCCATTTTTATCGCATATTACAAAGCTTTAGTCCTCAAAAAAAATCCTTACTATCTCCAACAACCGTAACCATTTACAGTCGAGTAAAACATATTCATCATGCAGGCGCATTATGCAATTTAATTTCCAATAATATAAACGCCGGCTGGCGGCACAAATCACGGATATTAAACGTTAACACGGTATTCCGTAATCATCAAATTTATTGCGTACGGACAATAGCAAATCAGCGGGCAACTACAGGTACGCTAGTAGGGCTCTAATGCGATTCGATTGGCTGCATCGGTGGGTACAACATTGATTCATATATTTTCTTGGAATAGTGCAATATATATATGAATAGTCTTGCTGATCTATCGATAATTGATTCCGAAAATTATCTATGATTTCGATAGTTTCGTTATTATGAAGACTATCGATGAAATCGATAGTTTTGGCAATAGCCAGAAGCAAAAGTATCGAAAATATCGATGGTAAAATTTGACAATTCGCTTCGATAGTATTAATCCTATTGATAGTATGCTTCTGTATCAATAGTTTTTACTATTGCAGGGCTGTCGATAATTTCGATGGGTTAAGCTTTATCGATAGACTATCAGTAGTGGGATATTGAACGATACTGAGTCTTCTAGGTATGTACCAACGCAGTGCCAAATATCGTACCATGAAATTGGAGTGCTATGCACATAGGCATATATATGGTGATGGCAAAATACAATCATCACCAATCCCTAATTATGATTAATATGATGGATATAAAAATTTGATAAAAATTACCTATTATGTTTAATGATTTTATATTTCAAAGATAAAAGTTTAAGTTTAAATTATAAAAAATGGTATATACACATATATAGTGTATAAATAATTATAATATCAACACCAAAACCGATTGTGTACAGTCTAGTGGTGAAGAGCTCGCGCCCTAAATGCGGGATTTCATGGGGGGATTGGCGGGGTGACTGCCCCGGGATTAAATCGCGGCCATGGAGTATGGACGTATAAAAAATACGGATGGATCGTAATTTATAGAAATACACATATGTGTCATCGAAACGACAGCTGCTATGTCAATTGACAATTATTTTCTGATAGTTTTGGTACCTTAATTTTAATGTTTTAATTGTTCTATACTAGACATAACTACGTGAGCCATATTCTTTCCAGTTTATTCACGGCTCTGTTGACAGATGCGAGTCAAATGTATTATTTATTGCTCACAAAAACATTAGGGGAGGCCTTCGTTCAGCAGTGGACTTTCTAGGTTGTAATGATGATGATGATGATACAAAAACTGGCCAAATTTTTACACACTTTTGCTGTCAGCAAGTCTCCATCCGAATTATTTTATACATCCATGATCGAGGGATTATCCAGTGGCTTAAGAGGATGGGAAAAACTGGCCTTATTTTGAAGCCTGCACCAATAAATTGATAGCACGCCGATTCTTAATCAAATTACGTTTTCTCACCGTATGGTTTGCTACGTGCGGCTTTTTTGGTTTCCTGCAACGCCCTAAGCTGAGGTTCCAGTTGCACTCAGGGACGCCTTTAGGCTCGTTGTGTAATTCTTAAGGCTGGGAGCCATCTGCGCTCGCTAATTGCCCAGTAATACCATCTGCGGCTAATAGTAGTAGTCAGTACGAAGAATAAAGGCGGTAGTAGAAGGGAGATCTTGCAATTTTATGGTCTCAATAGATTCGCCGGGTAAGTTGTGACCACAGACATCCGAATATACAATTAGACTGGACAAGCCGCCAAGTTTATAGGTAGTCCCAGTGTCGCAATTTCATTTCGGTTCTTACCTGTGAAAAGTTATTATATTTATAGGTAAATTTACTGATTCATTGCGATGATGGCATGTTACAATTGCACAGGATGGCATTTTGGAAAAAAACGGTAATTTCTTCTAATATTCGTGCGTCTTGACTCGTCTCACAGAGCGTATGCTCGTTGAGCTTACATTTGTCGCACTTAAAAACGCGGCTTGCCCTATCTCCTGTATTGGGAAATCTATGAAGGAAACCCATCATTTTTCATCAGCATTGATCTGAGGCATCACTCTAGACGACATATGAGGTCATATGCTAAGTAATTTAATTAACAACAGAAACCTCTTTCTGAAATGGCCATGACCTGGATGACTCAGTATCTCCTGTCACCTAATAAAACAGTATATTTAAGAGAAACGACATAACTGGTTCGTTTTAAAAGAAGGGACAATCTAAGAGACCTGTTGAATAAAAAGAGGATATTTCCATAAGATCATCCATTTTCACACAGAAGTAGATAGACCAATATCATAAAAATTAGCTCACTTAACATCTCCACTGAGGGGCACAAGCCTATCCGTATTGGGTGTGCCTTAGTCGTCCACGCGGGCCCAGTGCGCATTGGCCGACTTCACGCAAAACCTTTGAATCTCTTCACAGGCGTGCGCAAGTTTCCTCACGTTGTTTTCCTTCACCGTAAGAGCGTCGGATAACTTTCATATAATTTGGAATATTCGAAAACACATTGGTATGTGGCGTAATTTGAAACAGCGCCCTCCCGATCGAAAGGCAACAGTCCACAACATTGAGCCATCAACGCTCTTTACCGCTCAACATAGTTCCATCCATTTTAAAACCCAAGATAGCATATTCAATACGCGTGCATTTATTAATGGTTCCCACATGATACGACTACTCGTACCGACGCAACCGCGTCATAAATTATTCATGCATAAAATTTCACTCACGTCCGTTGTTATACAAAGTATGGAGTCTCAACTATTTACCCGCCTAATAGAACTGGCTAAAACTGGAACTAGTGTCACACTGCGGTGCGCGATAACTCCGAAACTATGGCGACACTTTAACTACGCGCCTTCCGAGATGTCTACGCGGTGAGTTGTGTGGATGCGGCAAAATATGTTTTAATCCCTTAGATAAACAAGAATCTAACATTTATCCCAGTGATGCAATTCATAAGAGCGTCGGTTCAATGGTGTGGACTGTTGCTTACTGAACGAAAGGCTGCACATTCGGATACCGTCGCGAACCAATGTGTTTTCGATTTTTGCAAAGTTATTTAACCATTTATCAGACGCTCTCACGGTAAAGGAAACATCGTAAAGAAACCTGTGCACACCTACGAAGACATTCAAAGGTTGTGCGTGAAGTCAGTGGAGGCTAGGTGAGGAAAGTTGACTAAGGTCTCTGACACCAAATGCCTATTTGAAGAGAGACCTATGTTTAGAAGTGGACTGCAATAGGTCGACGAGAGTGATACGTTATTCGTGATGTTATCTGAGATTAGATATGTAGTTAGAGAAATATACTGTCGTCATTTGCTAAGAAATAGTACGTTAACAGTGATAGTAACCAGAATAGATAGCACAAAATACTGTCAAGTGGAAAATCTATAATGAAACGAAAATATAAACGTTTTTTTAAATATTGTTAGGGAATGGGATCAGTGCGCTCACCTTACCATGACAGGAGCAGTGTTGAAGGAAATCACTTAAAGTATGTAGTTAGTTATTATCTCGTCAGCACTGCTCTGCGCCGGTCACCCGAAACAACAGATGTTAGGTTTCTTATACTCGGTGATTTTACTAGCTACAGTGCCCTCATCTCGACACACAGAAGTGCAAAACAAAACATATTTTCAAAATAAAACATTAATCTTCATAATAAACAATATACAATTTACTTTTATACTTTCAGCAGATTTTAAACATAGACAATTAAACGAGCTTCAATAAGCCTATGAGTTTAAAAAACCCTTTGAAAATTAAATGAATGATTTCAATGTTATGAATGTTAAATGTAATGTTTTTCCTACCTTATGGTAACTGGCGAAATATAAGCCCGTAAGTATGTTACAGGTGTAACATACTTAACAGGCTAGGGTATCAAAATGGGGGACTGGACTGGACCACTCATAAATAAATGATAACTGAAATTTAAAAAAATAAGAACGTTTTATGTAACTGAACTGTAGTCTAAGGCTGTTTTTAATACCAATAAAAAAAAGAAAGATACAAAAAAAAACACTCCTATTTCACAGGATGATATCTTGCACAGCGGTGGTACCGACCTAGATAATTCAGTACCGAGTCCACCACCACACATTTCATTAAAATAAAATATGATAAAGCTTAGTATAAGGTCGAAAAGACGTGCTCAACTCTAAAAGGTATTTCTTAACACATCCACGGCAGGCGTACGTTAAGTTTCGGATATTATAACTACGAAATTCGTGGCGGCGATTACAAGTTTGACGGTGCTAAGCTGCCATATTGCTTCCAGCGATTCAAAACATGGCAGTATCGCTGTCGATGTATTTAGAATTAGTTATTGAAATGCCTTCGGCTGCCAAAGCTACGAATAAATGAAGATCGTAGAATAAATTTAATGATCTGTATGCTTTAATGGGTGATACGGTAGGCACTTATGAGTAGGTACTCCCTTCTATTATATACTCCTACTCATTAGTTTTGTATATTTAATAAGACAATGGTTACACTAAACATGTCTATTTTAATATATCTTAACTTTACAAGATTACTTATTGATCACTAGCTAAAATTTTCTAAGCGTTTCTGTCCTGAAAGAATATCAGTTACTTCACTATAAAAATACCGAATTATTACATTGACTTAATTTATGTTTTCCCACAATTGTTCAGAACTTCAACTTGACTTCTTATGGCGCATTTAATACATAGCTTGTAAAGTTCGAAGCCTACATAATTAACGTACCAGGATCGCATAAGAGCGAGGAGCTGGGTCTACGGTTGCATTATAGACGGGTGACTTCGACCCCAATTCTGCTAATTTTAAAATGTCCTAATTGATCTTTGCTTTCTCTCAATAGTAAAATTTTGCACTCATTTCGTAGATTTTAATTGGTAACACTATAAGACAATTCATTCAACTATTCAGGGTGAACTTAAATCATTATCATCCATTCGATTTACGTTAAATTATTATGAAATGTTTTCATGGGAAACTAATAAAGATTTAATATAAGACTTTTACATTATAAATGATAAAAAATGAGTTTTAGCATTGCATTAAGCACTTCAATTTTTTATTATAGCTTATACTAATTTCACCTGTATAATAACCATTTTAAACCATTAGCATTAAAGTTATACCGGAATACCAAATTTTCAGTTGGATTGTAAAGTGTCGTATGTTCGTAATGTCAAGTAAATGAGTAGAATTGGAGCCTTGCTCGCTCGGCCACTCGAGCAACAAGTGCTTTGAATTATTGAGCAAGAGTACATGCAATTACCTACGTATAAGTGCGCTTACGTCGTAATACGATGTAAGAAATCGTAATTTGTTTAGTTTTATTATTTGAACACATTTTCGGGACTATTGTACGGGGTTTCCCTCTTAGAAAAAAATGAATGCTGAATGTGCCATCAAATATAGAGATGATCCTTAGTTACACAATAAACTAACTAAATGAACAACCACGACGTAACGTCAATCTAAAAATGTCATCATGACACATAAATAGTTATTATTATATTTAGAACGGTAATTTTCATTAAAATTTTGACCTTAACGCGTCACAGAAAGAGTATAAAATCAAAAGCACGAGGACACTACCGGGTATATGAGACCTAACATCTGTTGTCTCGGGTGACGGGCGCAGTGCGGCATTGATGGAGGATAATAACCACAGACATCCGAATATACAATTAGACTGGACAAGCCGCCAAGTTTATAGGCAGTCCCAGTGTCGCAATTTCTTTTCGGTTCTTACCTGTGAAAAGTTATTATATTTCTTGGTAAATTTACTGATTCATTGCGATGATGGCATGTTACAATTGCACAGGATGGCATTTTGGGAAAAAAGGGTAATTTCTTCTAATATTCGTGCGTCTTCACTCGTCTCACAGAGCGTAAACTGGCAGCCAGTGTATGCTCGTTGAGCTTACATTTGTCGCACTTAAAAACGCGGCTTGCCCCATCTCCTGTATTGGGAAATCTGTGATAAAAACTGTCTATTAGTTGTTGGTCTCCTTTAATGCCGCTCAGCCATGGTCTGGCGTATCACTTACCATCAGGTGAGCGTCTAGACCGTCCTGTACACTTATAACATAAAAAGAACTATGTAATTATGATATCGAGCGAGCGACGTGATTATAAATGAAAATTCTGCTCAACTGACGCGATGGGCAGACTTTTGCCGCGGACACTTCTTGAGTGAGATTGTGCAAGTATTTAGTTTATTATTTACTATTTTTTTTTTTTTTTATGTTATAGGGAGCAAACGAGCAAGAGAGTCACCTGATGGAAAGTGATTATCTCCGCCCATAAACAACGGAGACACCAGAAGTGTCACCGGTGCGTTGCTTGCCTTTAGGAAGGAATACGCTCTTTTCCTTGAAGGTTCCAATGTCATATTTTCCGGGGAAAACCGCTGCTGGGGAGGTCGTTCCATAAAAGCAGTGTGCATGGAAGAAAGTTCCGCATAAATCGAACGGTTGTGGAACGCCAACCATCAAGATGATGAGGATGAAATTTCATCTTATGACGGGTAGTCCGATGATGGAATGCAGCAGCAGGTATAAGATCTAAAGAGATGACCTCACAATATTTGTCACACTCAGCGAGATAGGGATCACCTTGTTGATGCTTAACCTTGTATGGATACAGTAGTGCACTTACATATTTTAATTATTACGAGTCTGTATACTTACTTATAAAAATAGTGATCGATAAAATATTATTTTGTTCGTAAACATCTGATCGCTCGTTAGCAACTTAGTCATCATTTCCAAGTTTAAATCAGCGATGTTTCTTTTTAGGGTTCCGTAGCCAAATGGCAAAAAACGGAACCCTTATAGATTCGTCAAGTCTGTCTGTCTGTTCGTCCGTCCGAATAATACAACCCCTTTTTACTCCGTAACTATAAGCACTACACTATTCAAACTTTGTACGTATACGTATTCTGTGAACCGCTATTAGGTTTTGATAAGAAACTTGAAAAAAAATTATTTTTGGGGTTCCCCATACTTTGAACTGAACCTCAAAATTTTTTTTTCATCGAATCCCACCACGTAGGTATAACGTATTTTCAAATTTTCGAAATTATATGTACTTTTATCTGACGCTCTTACGATCAGAAAATATCATGAGGAACGCGCACGCGCACGCCTTCGAAGATAATTAAAGGTTGTGCGTGAAGGCGGCTAATCTGCACTGGGTTCACGCGGACGACTAAGTCCTATACACTCTTTACGGGTGGGCTCGTGCACCTTGGAGGGGACGTTTAATGAGCGGATAATGATGAATAATACTTGAATAATTTATTTATTAGTTACAGAAAAAAAAGGTCATAAACTAAAAAAATGACCTACAATGTTGAATTTATCATATTGGACAGTCAAGACCTTGTGATTTTATTATATTTGTCTATAATACTGTTATACTTGAACATCAAAAATGCAAATTATTCTATTTCCCCCACTTCATTCGAACCAAGTTAGCATTCGTCTAAGTTTATTTGCTTGTCTCAGCGAAAAATGTGTTGCTGCATTTGTTTGCGTTCTTAGGTAAGACAAAGCATCTAGCTGTAAACAGGTTCAAAGTCAACTACAACCAGCATTTTGTCCACGACGTCACGTGGAAATCGGCAATGATTCTGCGATAAGCTGTCCAATTTGTACGCTGATTCTGGCCATTTGTCTCCTTACTATACTGGCTTTAAGGTTCAATTCGATTTGTGTAAACTGACGTATTTGTCTTCCCAATGCTTACAACGTTGATATCCGTTTTGAAGTAGGCACGAGTAATGTTGGTGCCGTTTTGACGTGATACCTTGATCCGGCCTACGAGGTATTATTCAGTGACCTTTTTAGGCTTAACTGGTTTTATTGTTACAGACTATTTTCTTCTGTCTTTTTTTTATTTGAACTCATAGGTTAAATAGTTTTCAGAGTGACATTGAAACGTTTTAGTGGATTGTTTTGTTTATTTTTAATATATGTCCATAGTACATAGTTCTATTCCTAGGTATATATAATTACCAATGCATCATAACATAAAAATCGTAACATATTGTACAGGAATGAGCTTATTATTTTACCCTGTTGTATTCGCTGAATAACGAAAATATTAAAATCGAAGGGGTTTCGAGTGAAGACCAGAAAAACCCGCACTCCAAACGTAGCATGTCATACAAATCCATAATCAATTTCAGTTGCAGTTAAGAACTGACAAAGGTCTCTCCCATTTTGTACTAGATATCCCGGTCCCGCACTTTCCTAGGTCCATATACGAAAAAATATGTATACCGTTTAAATATATATTATATATTTATAGAGTTTAGTCAGTTTAGTTGACGTTCCATTTGGTGAAATGGTCGAGACGTCGGTTACTACACTAAGGGTTCCGGGTTTGATCCCCGGGCATCACAAACATTTGTATGCATAAAAATGTCTGTTTGTATTTGTCTGGGTGTTTTCTATGTACACATATATATATGTATTTACAAAAAAATATAAACATAGAAAACACCCAGACCATTACAAAGAGATATGTTCATGCACATAAATGTTTGTACTGCCCGGGGATCGAACCCGGAACCCTTGGTGTTGCAGTCGACGTCTCAACCGCAACACTAAATATTTAATATTTTTCATATATTTTAAATATATTTGGATACTTTTTTTAATGTATTGTGTACAATTACAACGCCCTTTCACATTGCTTAATTACCCACCACCCACAGAGTATCCGGTACCTATGGTCCTAAATAGCCAAGGGAGTTCTCCACATTATAGGTGGTGGTACTGAGTCGTCTAGGTAGGTGCCACCGCATTGTCATCTTCTATGTTTCAGGATAAGGGCACTATAGCTTCTAAAATTACCGGGTGCACGAGACCTTGTTATAACACTTATAACATATAAAAAGAAAGAAAGAAAAAATCGGTTGTTGGTTTCAATCAATGTTGCTCTGTCTATATATTAAAAAAAAACCGCATCAAAATATTTTGCGTTATTTTAAAGATTCAAGCGGTACATGGGGACACAAAAGTGACATTGTTTTTTTTTATTAATAAAATTACATCTACAGACTCATGGTCCGTACTCTTTTTAGTTTAAGATTATTTTGTAATTTAATTATTATAATATTATGTTAGTGCTCGCGCATGGGGCAAAGAATTGGTTAAAGGGGAATGGGATAACAGTCAGAATTAAATAACTAAATATTTACATTAGGTAAAGTAGGGTAAATAATATAAAATAACAGGAATAAATAACATCATAAATACTCTCTCTCTCTCTCTGTTTTATATTTATATAATAATAGTAGCAATAACTCTTACATTATTTAAGTCTTACTCTTCATTATTACAATTAGAACTTAAAATTAATACATTTAGGATGTCCATGTGGCCACCACCGATGCACTTCTAAGGTGCAGATGTTGAGGTGGATGGACCAGGGGAGTGGGTCTTTTGGCTTTGTCTCTCCGATGCAATGAGTTTGTTTAGGATTGCATAATCCTCCTCTTAATAGTGACATTGTTTGTACTATGTAGTGATATGAAATTATAATATTTGATTATTTTTAACGCACAATGTTTATTTGACATGTTGATCAATTGTAATTACAAGCTGAGTAATAAATACACTTTTACTGAATTAATCTTAGTCTATTTATATATTGTAATTATTACTTATCAATGAACACTGCAAGTAGAGTTTTAGAAAATTTAAATTGGAAAATTGGCATTGAACGTATAAAAAATACGGACGGATTCTCGCTGACATCAAAAGTGTGTCAAAATTTGGCCAGATATTGAGACATTTGGCTCACATTCTGTCAACAGAGCCGAGAAAAAAAACTTGCGTCTTGCGTAGTAAAAAAACGAATTGATCAAAAGAGAGAAAAATTAAGTATTAAGTACTTTTCGCAAATTAACAATTTCATTCATTTTCATTGAATTTAATTTCATTTTACGTATAAATAAATTGATGCTTTGATTCCTTTACTTCGTTTGTACATTAAAACTGAAAAGCGTTTTGTTTTTATTCCTTTAGTATCTCTCTTAGACACAGAATCTCGCTCAGCCATTTCGCATCACGCGCTCGGCAGACAGACGAATCGCCCCATGGAAGGAGATTACGCTAAAGCTCCCGTTTAGAGGACTAGCTAAATGGAATCCGAAACTCCTTTGGGTTCACTATTTTGTAGCTATATCAAAGGCACTTTCGTGCACATATATACGTTTTGTATGTTTGTGTGATTAAGCGAAACAACAGTGCTTATAATGTTATTATTATATTGATTAATTATTGAGACATAAATTAAAAAAACCTAAAACTTCAAAAAAATTTTTTGAGAAGTTATTGAAAACTTGACCTTATGAATTATTTTCTCCTCAACCTTTTGTAGTCTAATTCTAGATAAGGTTTTCTCCCATTTCGCGTTGATTATCCCGGTACTCCATTCCTCATTCAGCCTCCCCAAGCGATCTTTAACAAATCATCGGTCCATCAAGCCAAGCAAAGACCTACGAGTATGCTTGCTAAGACGCAATAATTACCACTTTATTTGTCCCACTGGCCATCAGACTTAGTAGTAAGGAATAGTAGTTAGTAATTATTTTCCATCAACACTCGAGACGACAGATGCTAGGTCTCTCATACCCGTGTGATTTTAGTAACGACAGTGCGCTTTTCCCGAAAAACAGAAGTGCAAAACACTTATTTTACGGGGACGTTATCTGGCACTGCGGTGGTACCTACCTAGACGACTCAGTACCGAGTCCACAAACGAATTTGTGTAAATATAATAAGCAACTTTACCAATAAATATTGACTCTAAGATAAAAGAAACAAACTTAACTAAGGCCACGTTTCATCTTTAACGCTTCCCAAGTAAAGGAATATGAGCAATGGAAATACACCAACGCAGCCGCTCATCAAAGCGTATTTCTATACCATATTTTTATTCTCCCAATCAATGGAACTAAGACCTTTTCGGGATCAGCCCGGGGCCACCAATCGACGTACTTTATCAAGAGCTCTAATGAACTCGATATATAAGAAGAATGTGCATTGGTTGCTTCGTCAGTATATTTCGGATGTGCGTGGTCTTGCGGAAGAAAAAAAGGCCATATGAAAAATGGCGGCGATATTTCTTGGTAACGATTACTGTTGGCGCGTGAATCGTTCGGAATTTAAGAATTCGTATGTTTATTTTCTTTGGACAAACAGTCGTATGGAATAGACTGATTTGATTGGCTGGAGTTGTGGTAAGACGCCGTATGTGTTAAATCAAAAGGAATAAAATATTTATGAGCATTGAAGTTTAAATGCAGATTGTTTAAAATCAAGTTTGTAATCGGTGTTCACTATACCTGATCTTTACTTAATAGTTATAAACTACATATTACAATATAAACATTGTTCTGGTTTTGACTCCAATATAAACTTTTTTATTTATTTATTTATTTAAAAGTATGCCAACAGTACATATACTTAACTATGAATATCACAAATATTTTAATTAATGTTCTAGTACATGCACCAATTACAGGCATACACAACATTCTCTAGTAACAAAGAGCAACAACAAGATAACAAAGAAGTATTTAATATTCCAATACAAAAATAAAACTATGGAAATAAAGACTGCTCAGCAGGTAAGCTTAGCAGTTCTCTTTTGAATTTCAGGTAGGTGTCGTGGAAAATATCAATTTTTGGGAAAATTTTTAGATAATAATATATTCGTCATAAGATCTTGGTAGCGGGAATGATGACCAGATTTGATCGAAATAGAGGTTTATGAAATAATTTAACAATTGGTTTGCGGGGCATGAGAAAGGAACCGCCAAATTGATACGTTCCACGAGCTCAGGGCATTTGATTCTATTATTAATGAGTCCATGCAATAACGCAAGATCAATAACAGCGCGTCGGTGGCGTAATGTTCTCATTTTGAAAATTTAGTCTCATGTCGTAGGACTTCTGTGACTCACTCCTGGTGACAAATAAGCGAGTGATCGTGTAAAAGAGCGTTGATTTTTTTCAATTCTCTGCGAGTGAACAGCGTACATCGGATTCCAAGACACACTCGCATACTCTAAGTGACTTCTGACTAAAGTATTAAACAATAGCTTATGAGTACTGATCCGCTTGAACGTCTTACTGTTTCTCTTAACAAATCCTAACATTTGAGCCGATTTTTAATGATATTATTATGTGTGATGTAAATTAAGACGTTTTGTCAGGATCACACCCAGATCACGGATTTCATCTACTTCTGTCAATGTGATATTGTCTAAGCTATAACTGGATGGATATGGTTTATTTTTCCTTGTAAATTTTATGTGGTAACATTTTTCAGTATTAAGTGTCATTTTATTGTCAATGCACCACCTAAGTACATTGTCAAGATCTTTTTGAATAAGGTCAACGTCAAGAGAACAGTGAATAGGACGGTAAAGTTTTAGGTCATCGGCAAAAAATGAGAATTTACAGTGTTTAATATGCATGGATAAATCATCAATGAAAATCAGAAATAGAATTGGTCCCAGGTGCGAGCCTTGAGGAACCCCAGAAAGCGTGTGGTATTTCCTAGACTCGTAACCGTTAACGACTACAACCTGAGATCTATTTTCTAGGTACGATCGGAACCAGACCAGTAAGCTACCACAGACACCATACGCCTCCAATTTGGATATTAGTAGAGAGTGGCTAACGGTGTCAAAAGCACTTTTAAAATCTGTATATATAGCATCAATCTGACCACCGCCATCCACATCCCCCATCAAGTCTGATACAAAAGCTGTGAGGTTAGTTTGGGTGGAACGACCATTGCGGAACCCGTGTTGACTGTCAGATAAAATAATATCCACTTGACGATATAAATAGGGGTAAATTAAGCTCTCAAACAATTTTGAGAAAGTGGACAGTATTGATATTGGGCGGTAGTTTTTAATGTTGCTGGCATCACCTTTTTTATACACTGGAACTATTCTAGCCTTCTTCCACTCGTTAGGAAAAGTACCATTGGATAGGGACTTGTTAAAAATTAGAGTGAGAGGCAAGCTGAGAGTAGCGCTACATCGCTTAATGAAATATGGTGGTATATTGTCAGGACCTGCTCCCTTATTGTCATCGAGAACTTTCATTTGTTTAGCCACTTCAACATCTGTAAACCGCAGATGGGATTGGAAATTTGATGTAAGTAACGGAAAAGATACACTTGTGGAAGGTGACATGGCTGGTATAAACGATGATTCAAAATGCAGAGCAAAAAGGTTTGCTACATCAGGCCCTGTTGTTGCAGGTGATGTACCCAAATACATTTTAGAAGGAAAGCTAGACCGATTGTCCCGATTATCTTTAATAAATTGCCAAAATGCCTTCGGATTCCCATTATTTATATTGCTTTCTATACTAGTCCTATATGTGATGTTACACTTGTCAATAAGTTTATGGCATCTCTCACGTAGGAGTTCGTATTCTAGTTTGTCGGGATTATTGAATCTATTATACCGTTTCCTTATTTTGTCCTTTTCAGATAGTAGTTTGACAAGTCCGTTACTGAACCACTTTGGATACTTAGAATTTCTACGGGTACGCTTAGGACAGACTCATCAATCAACCCATACAGCTCTTCATAGAATACTTTAACCATTTCATCCACGTCGCCACAATTTTCAAACCTCCTATTCCAATCTATAGATCCATATACAATTGTTAATAGCAACATAGTCGGCCCTAAAAAAGTTAAAATCACTACGAGATTTATTTAAGTACTGGACATCCAGATATTGCAGCGAAATTTGAAGACCAGGATGTTTACAGTCAAGTTTGCTTAATAAATCTAACGGTTTATTCACTTTGATATCCACCAAATTACTAAAATTACTAAGTACTAAATCTAAACATCGCCCATCAGAATTAAATATGTTATTAAACTGGCAGAGATTATTAAGGGACATCGAATCAACAAGAGCATTGCCAAGTATACTATTATTGCTAGATGGGACGAGCGCAGAATCCATCAAACCTCCTTCCCATTGCACAAAACCCAAGTTAAAATCACCCACTATAATTACCTTATCAGTTTTAGCCAGGACACTGTCAACATTATCAAAGAAATTTCAACATTCAACATTTTTAAGAGAAAAACTGTAGAATACTCCACTACATTTTTTAATGACCATACTAAATACTTTAAATTATTTAAATCATATACGAAGTTCCATCTTTAAGGTCGTACCAAATCCTTCAAAAATTTAAATCAACGTTATAATTTTACGTAATTCTAATTACAAGTATTCCTTTCAGACGCAGAGTTTCACGTTTAATGTGGCACGCCTACTTGTAAAATTGGGCCAAGTGCTGGAATAATTTGCTGTCTAATTTAGTAAGCAAAATTGCATGTTAATTTAAGATACATAATAAAATTTTCTGTACCTTAAAGATAAAACTAGATAATGATACCCGTAACATTGACAATGATTAAATTGTAAGCAATTTTGAAAAAATCTTTCAAAAATCTCCAAAATATTTGTTTACGAATTATTATGATATAAAAATATATATTTTTATGAATGGAAAATATTTGATTTCAAGAATATAATATAATATATTTAAAATAAATCTGACGTGATAATAGTGTCGTTGAATGAACAAATAATAGTTTAAAAAACTTGAAAACTCGCTTATATTACTCAATAAAAATTGAGTTTGAAAACAAACTAAAAAATAAGCTTGAACCATGAAAGCGACTAAATAGTGGTAAAATATTTTGATTTAAGAAATAAGTTAACAAACAAAAAATGGTGTTTTTGTGAAAAAAAAACGGTGGGAGCTCCATATATTCAAATTCAAACTTAATTTTGTACTTACTAATTTAATTTTTTTTTTGTATTTCTGACAGTAAACCCTTTTATTTGATACCCATATCTTGGGGGCGCATTTCAAATAGCCTGTTCGCCTTATTGGATTTTAGTCACGTGACTAATAAATTCGTATTCCTGATAGCAAGCCCTTTCATTTGATATCCATATCATTGGGGTTCAATTTCAAATAGCCTGTCCGCCATCTTGGACATCCGCCATATTGGATTGCATTCACGTGACTATTTTTTTTCATATTTCTGACAGCAAACTCTTTCATTTGATATCCTAATATCATGGGGTGGATTTCAAACAGCCAGCCCGTCATCTTGAAAAGGCCGCCATATTGGATTTGTAATAACGTTTCTTAGCTAGCCATGTATTGTCATCAGAATTCAGAGCGTATGCGAAATTTCATCCTGATAGAAGTTCGGTAAGGGGGTCAAATTAAAATTCCAAAAATTTCTCACGTAGTTACCAGTGAAGCTAATAAAAGCGTGTTGAATAATTGAATTAAATATATTTTTTATTGGAACACTCTGTCAGGGCCGCTATGCTAGAGTATTTTGCACTTAGACAATTCAGTTAATAAGTCTTCCATCTACTAAATAACTAAATTTTGCCCCTATAATATGTACAATATCTGAAGAACTTGGCTCACAGTTTTGTCGTGCGATCTTATATGAGGGGTAGAATTAGTATAACTCCACCATAAAGGAAAATGCCACAAGCAAAACTCGCTTTATGAAATTACCAAAGAGATCGCGTAATAATATCCATAGTGACAAAAAAACGAAATACAATGATAAAGATTATTATTAATTTAAAAATAATTTTTGTTTACATACTTCGCTGGAATTTATGCTTTAAAGTTATGCTTTCAAAAAAGCGGTTCATTATAAATTTGTCGTTCATTTTAATATTTTCATTGGAAAAATAATAATTCTTTAAGTGAATACCCTAACCTAACCTAAGCTAGAAATCAGCTAGAGCTGTATACTCTAGCAGACGACTTTATTCATATTCTTGACAAATGCGTGCAGTAAACATAGACGTACACAAACGAGCACCATCTTAGCTCGCCGCAAAGCATATGATCCTTCGTATTTGTCGTCGCCAATCCCCCTTATTTGACGGCCCTTCCGTTTTAGAAAGCGCCATTTATTGTGCCTACTTATGCTCGGTTAGACTTGCCATATTAATAATTTTGTTGATTTAAAGTGTACTGTCCGATGGCCGTTGGAGCAGACGAGTTCTGGAGTGGAGACCGCGTCTCTGCAAGCGTAGCGTAGGACGCCCTCCGGCCCGATAGACCGACGACTTGCGAAAGATCGCTGGTGGAGGCTGAATGAAAAAAGCGGAGGACCGGTATATCCGGCGCAAAATTGGGGAGACCTATGTCCAGCAGTGGACTGCAATAGGTTGAATAGGAAAGTGTACTGCAATGTAACAGCTAATAGTATTGTTATAGTAATCATTGTTGCGGATATAGCTCGCTGAATAGGTTGGTTGAAGTGGTACTGAACTGATCATATGTATCGCATACCATGGTTGTTGAAGCAAACAAGTTCTAGAGTTCTACATCACGTTAGGACGACCTCCGGCCAGGTTAACTATCACTTTCGATGGGTTACGATGAGAAAAGCGGAGTTCCGGGATATTTGGTGAAAAATGGAAGATACCTATCTAAAGTTTGAAAAGCGACAATATTTTTTATATTATATATAAAAATTACTAGTGGACAAGTGGTTTGAGTGTAAAGTTCAGATTGCTGCGTGACCGTGGGTTCGTTTCTGACGGAAAGACCGCATTTACAAGTAATTTTGCGCGGTTTTTCTCACTTTGGTTAGGCCTTTTTGAAACTAAATAATACTGTACAGCCGACCGTTTTAATCCAAGTTAGCTAAAAAGTGAAGTAGGTAAAATAAAAATGTTGAGTTAATACAGTGCAAACGTTTGTGTGCATAAAAATGTTTGAACTTGTAAAATACCTACGTATTTTATATGTATAATATGTATATATTACAAATAAAAATCTGTTTATAACACGTCACAACTGGCATAGTAAGTGTTAATTCCAAACAGGTCTTATCGCGGCAAACACTGATAGTCGTTGAGTGAACTGTTCCAACACAATTTGCTGTAAAATCCCCGACGCGCGGGTAGCTCCCCTGCGTCTACATCAAACAGGATAGCTCGCGAACTCTCCGTCTTCAAATTTATCGTCGGCCATTTTGTAAGGTTTTTAGTGCTCAAAATGGAGGTGCATTTCCTTTGTTCGGTTGTACGCGGCGTAATGTATTGGGTGATTTTTACAAATGTTTCACATATGTTAAACTGTGTCTGTAATGTAAATTGCTGATGGTATTTGCATTTTTTGTCAATGTCAGCTGATTCATGACTAGAAGTTTTGGCGATTTAATATTGTTGATGTTTTTATTTTAAAATTAGTTTATTTATAAGCATGGGAATATCCGTATCTATACTAATTATTAAGTTGAAGTGTTTGTTTTAACGCGCTTACCTCAGAAACTACTCGTCCGATTTGAAAAGTTATTAGTGTTAGATAGCTAATTTATCGTGGAAGGCTATATCATCACGATATGAACAATAGGAGCAAAGGACCAAAGAAGAATGTTTCAAAATCGGGAGATTTTTCCTTACGCTTACGCTGTGTAAACGGTTAAAGTTTCGTGAAAGTCATGTTAAAAGTGCAAAAAGAAGTTGTCGTCAACTTTTTTTTGTTTTGTCTATCTTTGAATGTTCGCACACTAAAGCCTCTTTTTGCTACCCAAATTTGTTCTCAAATAAAGCATTATTTGCGAAGGTGTTTTAATAAATATGACATTAATCCTTTTCCAAATAAACACGTTATTTATTTCACGAGTATTTAACTTAAAATTACCCTTTGCATCTTTCGATTTAATAATGAAGATTTCATCTTAGGAGATAAAGCAGTTTTAAGTCACCTATATAAACGAAGTAGCGGGTAAAAGTTAGTGTGTGGGCCCAAAGTATTTCATGCAGACGAAGTTGCATGCAAAAGCTAGTTATTTAATAATTGTCCAGGAGCTCACACTTAAGATACGAGCCAAACTTATTTCTTCACTATGCTATATGTACACGTATATGCTTCAATAAATAAAACACAACAACAATTCCCTTATAGTTTTTTTCGATGAAGGATTGACAATTTGATGTGGCAGTAGCACATAGTGCGTAGAACCGATGGCCGATGGGGCGGAGAGGTTTTGAAGTGGCGGCTATGTAACGGAAAACGAAGCGTAGGCTGATCCCTAACCAGATTGATGGATGACCTGGTTGAGTTGGTGGGAAGCAGATGGTTGTCAACTGCTTAGGATCGGCACACATGGAAATCATTAGGGGAGGCCTTCGTTCAACAATGGACATATTGGGCTGATTTGATGATTATTCGATGTGTGTTGGTCGCAAAAGCCTATAACAATACTAATAACTCATTCGGTTGAAATGTAACAATCTTAAATAGAATATACTTAAAAAAAGTTAGGATACTTTAAAAACAAACAAATGGAGTAATCCAACAGCAGCGAAGACCAAAGGTATATTATTTCGTACGCTACATTATAAAATTGTATTGATTGCACTAATCGACGGACAACAGTAGAAAAACACTCCCCTACATATTTATTGCTATCCTGAATGTCTTTTGGTTTTTCTCCCTATCATTTGTTTTCCTCGCCTTTTGTTTTTCCATTGAAGGTTTCTCCTGATAGTTTTCTGGAATGGCATAGTCACGGGCTGCCTTCCCTCACTGGACAAGTAAAAAGGGTCAGAATTATGCCATTCAACAAAAGTGTAGTCATCTGGGTCGTAATTATTGTCAATTTTTAAAGTAAATAGTATTCGAAATCACCTTATATTTTAATTTGGTAAGTAAGCTGAAATACATGATAATTATGGTTACATTATATTGGTGCCCTTAATTTTGACCATATTTTACTATTAATAAATGAATTTATACTAATAGAATAAAATAAAAACAAAAATGTTATGAATATAATGACAAATTATGACTAGAATCCAACGGAAAGATTGTCTTCATTCTATTTATAAATTTATTTCCTGTCTTTATTCTGAAAGAATAATTTATTTTTTAAACAGTATGAATTTTATTTAGATATCAAGCTTCTTTAGTTTGTATTTTAATTTAAACTTAAATTTAATTAATAATCATAATCATCAAGTCGTAAACGTAACCACCAAGGCGCATGAGCCTACCCGTACACGGGGCTGTATAGGCCTTAGTCGTCCACGCGGGCCCAGTGCGGATTGGACGACATCACGCACAACCTTTATTTATTTATTTAAGGGCAACCAACATAACGATGATATCATTCACAATTAAAACTTATTAGTAACATAACAAATCGCTGTTATACTTAAAGGCTGCCACGACATGCACTAATGTATGCCTTTTAATAAATTACTTAAATTACAGAAATTTTAACAATTATAAAATTTATTTCAATTCGCAGGCGTGCGCAGGTTCCCACACTATGTTTTTTCCTTTACCGTCAGAGCATTGGATAACGTATATATTCGAAAATTCAAAAACACTTTGGAACATGGTGGGATTTGAACCTGCGTCCTTCCCGATCGGAAGTCACCGACGCGCGACGCTAGACCACGTAATTACCTCAAACTTTATATAAAATTTATAGAACATGTTTTCAATTTTATCAGAACACCAACGACTTAATTTTTTATAAGAAGCTGAAATGTACATTAATTCTCAAACTTTAAGTTTCACGCACTACTTCTCGACTTGAAACTTACCTCAAATTTTGTTACTCCAACAATTGATTGCTTAATTATAGCACCAGTCTGGGAACTCCATTGTTTCATAGTCTCCGCTAAACCAGGCCACTGCATTGTCCTCTCCATTTTAAATCAAATTCCCGACCCGAACAAAATTAAAGACGAAACGCATAAATTAAATAGAGTTAGACAAACTTCAGTGGTAAGTTTCATTGAAAGAGGTGCGCTCTTTTGAGGGATTGTTCTATTCAACAGGATCGACCACGAACTTAGTAGCGGTAATATTGGGTTATAACCCGCCATTATGCGGAAGAGAATAGGGTGTAAAATTGAATGACTCTGATTGCAAATGGAAAATCGAAATTCGCGGAGTTGTATGCTAATGTACAGCTCCCATCGGAAAGATTCGTGAAATGGTCGAATTGGATACCGAGTCATTGGAATATTTATTAGTCTGGGGATTCCTCGGTTTCGTATCTCCGGTTTGGTTTGTCAGAGTATCACGGGGTCGTGTAAACAACGACCTGAAGTTACCTCGTCTTGAAATGGATCATTTAATTAGTATTTGTACGTTTGAAGTTTGAGGCTTTGATTTGTGATCTTTATTCATGTATTCATGTTGGCGATTTCGAAGTATGGTGATAGACTCAGAATATTTATCACGGTCGTTTTCAGGAGTTTGCATTGAACTTCTTAATATGTATGTTTAAAAAAGTATTTATGTACTATGTGTTTGTGCAGTTGGAGAAACCCATTCGTGTCATAATATTTGCATAAAATAGGTTAAGAATTGAATTATATCATTATTTCTTATGCTACAACATGAACACTTGCCAATGACTTGCCGCCAACTTAAACAGGTAATCCGTCCATCTAGTTGAGGGTTACGTGAACGCCACTCGAGAATCTTTCCGCCACATCAGCCATTAGTTCTACGTACTATGTGCCACCAATGATGTAAAAAAGCATGGATTCGTTTTAAGCTTACAAAACAATCGAAAAAAGTCTTCCGAATGCTGTGACAGCACACATACACATATTTCGAATTTCGAACACATTTACCTTAGAGTACAAACTGTACTCTCTTCGGCGGTTCGTTTTTGAGGCACGAATGGCGTATCTACCTTTATATATACAGAATATCATTGCCTGCCACTTTAACTTTCTAATCCAGTGGGCTATGTCAGTCACTCATGTTCTTATTCTAGTTAGTGACATACGTGAAATAATATTACAGGCATGGTCGTATAAAAATATGAAACCCTCATTAATATATAAAATGCTAGAAAATGTGTCCCCAAAATGAAAATATTTATTGATATTAGTGTTTTCAACTAAAAATACGAAATTGAATTGTTTATTTACCTATGATACGTAATTTCTGGATTGTTTTCCTTTTATTCAATGCCATTTTTGCACCATTTCATAACACAAGCCATGTTTATTTTTTGGATTTTTTCTAACATAATCTATGGCTCTGTTGACAGATGCGCGTCAAATGTCTTAATATTTTGTGGTTTTCCATCCTAAACAGGCTGGATTTTGACAAACTTTTGTTATAAGCGAGACTTCTTTCGTATTTTTTATACGTCCATCAATGATGTAAAAAAGTATAGATTCGTGATATGCTCACATAACAATCGAAAAAAGTGTTCCGAATGCAGCGACAGCACACATATTTCAAATGAGCGTACATTTACCTAAACAAAAGCCTTCAAACTGTATTCTGTCTGGTAGTTCGTTTTTAAGGCACGGGTGGCGTATCTACTTATATACAGAATATCATTGACGTCCATGACTACAGGTTTTACATGTACTTTACTATCATGACTATAAACTAACCAATGTTGTGCAAAACGTTGCACCAAATGCAAACGGGCAACGTTTTTCCAACCGTTCACATGTCGCCGACAGCGCAGTGATTAAAACGCCAGTCGTGGGTTCGGCGCCCGTTTACACGGCATTGGCATCATTCCAAATCGTTTGCGGACAGAAACTGTTCGGCTTTTTGCTCGTCTGCCTGCGACGTTTTTAATTCGATTCGACCGGTGCGGGGTTAGGCGGTGAATTAAATACGTTTATGAATACGAAACTAATCGGAATCGTACGTATTTTGAGGATAAGTTTCGTTTGGAGTTAAATGTGTCTATTACTACATGGTCGAATAATATTGCAGCATTTTTATTGTACTTTAACACTCGTATAAAGAGAAACAACTTTTCATCATCTTTATAAGCTCGGTAGTGCATATTTTAATTCACTAATCATTTGCTTGACATCGAGTGACATTAGCAAAAAGATTTACAGGTTTTTTCATATTATTTTACTATGACATTAAATAGGAACGATCGTTCATTTGCTCAAGGTACGAACGTGCTGCTTGCTTGATAGTAAGACACAGGTGATATATCGTCTACAGGTTTTTCATATTTTTAACGAAGTCATTAAAGTTAGTTCGTTAATAATTCGTCCAATATAAAGTAGTTACTATAAAGTAAGTGACATAAGTGAAAATATTACAGGTGACAGGCAGGGATAGGCAGATATATTACTGGAACTTAAGGTTTTTACATCACCAATTTGCAACTGTGCTGTTGTCCTCTTGTCTCTTTACTTGATTGCTAACTCTTTTAAGACAAAAGAAAAAATACCGTTTATTAAAAACACAAAATGTCTTGTTTTTACAATACAATGAAATTAAAATTTAGTTTTCTTGTATACGTAAAAATCCAATTCACAAATGAGAAACCAGTTTTAAGTTATCGAATCGTCTTCATTGTATTCCCACGGGCTCCCACTAAAACGTTGTAACTGTGCAAACTCCGCAGACCGTCTCGAACACGCGCCGCGGGTCCATTAATATCGGTGTGCGTGTGCGGAATCGCAAGTTGCGATTCTGCACTTGTTTGATCTCACAGTACGGGCTAATGGAACCTGTCTGGTAGCCTAACAAGGGAAGCCGACGCGAGAGAATGAAAAGAAATTTGTAATTTTTAATTCTGGGAAAGTTTTGTGTAAAAACAAACTATGTTTTTTGGTTAACCATTACAATCTAAGGGTAATTAAGGAGAACCCTATTGAATACCTTCTTAAATCTATAGATTAAAGACTCTAACGCCTGTATTTTAGAACAAAATTAAACCTTGATTGTTACTTAAAATGAGCAAGAAAGGGATGGTGCTATCTATCGTATAGAGCGTTATCCCTTTCTAACTATATAGCCTTAGACTCGAATCGATCATTTTTCAGTTTATAAGATAAATCTTATAAACTCTTAATTTAAAAATTAAGCGTTTGAGCATGTAGTTATGTTTTGACTAATGTTTTACTGCAATTCTCAAATCCGTATCCTTTATATCGTCGATGAAATTTTGTAATATTTTTCCAATAATAATAAGATACATAGGAACATCTGGCGATGTGTAAGTAATTATAATTATGTAAACAAATTTTTTGCACTCATGGTGCCTTCAGCTCACTCAAAAAACCTCCAGAATTCATCGAAGGGTCATCATCATCAGTTCCTTAAACGTCCCCACCGAGAGGCACGAGCCTACCCGTAACGGGTGTTTAGGCCTTAGTCGTCCACGCGGGCACAGTGCGGGTTGGACGATTTCACGCACAACCTTTGAATCTCTTCGCAGGCGTGCGCAGGTTTACTCACGATGTTTTTCCTTCACCGTAAGAGCATCGGATAACGTACATATAATTTCGAAATTTCAAAAACACTGGTACGCGTTGAGATTAGAACCTCAGCCCTCTCGGTAGGAGGGCAATAGCTCTCAAAATTGAGCCACCAACACTCTTTTCTGAATAATTTCCCAGACACTTGTCCAACCAATTATACAATTAAAAAGTAAGAACATAGCCAGTGACTTCAATTCCATATACATCATTACTACTCGTTATTAAGTTTGTCAGTCCGGACCTGAATTAGCTAGCGCCTTGACACTAATAAACATAGGGAACCAACTAATTTACAATGAGCCCTCGTTTTCGACAGAAATGCTCTTGCACCCTAGACTGAAGAACAGCGATTCCAATACAAAGGGTCAACATGAACTGGTGACAAAATCCAGTAGTTTCCAGTGGGGTGATCGTCTTGAAAGTTTTATTTCCATAGCGCTAAAAGTTATAAGTAGTGTACGACGTAAACAAGGTTTAACATTCTATATTCATTTTGTTAACGCGTTTAACGTGTTGAGAAGTGAGTTGGAATTTTCTTTCGATATCGGTTCAAATGTTTTGTTAAGGTTGATAGGTTTTGTCTCTCTTATTTGTTAGTTTTCAATCTATTTTTAGCCTATAGTTGTGTTTCCCAGGAGTAGTTTTATATTTTGTCTGACACATAACTACGAATATGACTAATGTTAGTTCGTTTTAACATTTCAAAGGTTCATCAAAATAAATTAATAATTTCATTGAGTCTGCATTCGTAATATATTTAGTAGTTTTAATATACAGTTAAGATTGCTTCCTAATCTGGGCGGGCGTAAGTGCGCATCTGACTGTCACAAATTGTTTAGTTGCATAGTTTATTTTCCCAGTTTGGTTTGGAATGTTTGCGGACCCAGGGATCGAGTGAAACACAGGACGGCTGTCAACGCACTTTCCTTTATTCATCAAACAAGTTAAACAAGGTGCGAGGGCGCAGCCACGCTATCCGTCTATAGGTTACACTTATAATAGGTAGGTACTCGTATGACCTACTTAACAGGTCAAATAATATTAGGTAGAATCGGCTGATTGTTTGAAAATAAAAACGAGCGGCATAGATCTCCATAGGCTTTTATCTGTATCAGCATCTCCAAAAAATATCTGGCAATCTATAATATAAAAATGAATCGCAAGATGTGTTGGTAAGCGCATAACTCAACAACGCCTGGACCAATTTGGCCAAATCTTTTTTAAAATGTTCGTTGAAGTCCAAGGATGGTTCTTACGGGCGAGAAAAAATCGAATAATTGCCGGGCAAACCCTAAAAACAGCCCTTTTCTTTTTCACATAAAAACATTTTCTAATTAAAACGTAGAATCAATTTGAGCTTTATCGCTATTATAATATAAAGTTCATTAAAATTACTTACTTTTAAATGCTTATAGTGTTTTATTTAATTATTTTTAATTCACACCGAATTATTACCAGGGTGACGGTTCTGTTCAGGATATTTTTTTTCCATATTTTTGCAAAGAATATAAAAAAGGTAGGAACAAAACACTGCCATATTACAATTTTTTCTGACAGGACGAAGTCTGTCGGGTCAGCTAGTTTTAGATGAAAAATAATAACTAGATTTACAATATCACTCAGAAAATGTCCTCGGAAAAGTCTGCCCATCGCGTAAGGGGTAATAATGAATAATCATACGTTAGAGAACAATTCACGGATCGGTAAGTTAGTGTGGCAGTGGTCACGTGTGTAACTCTATGACAGTTAAAGCTGACTAGTTCTGAAGTGTAGACTTTTCTTGGAAAGCGTAGCATAGGACGATCTCCGGCTCGAATGGACCGACGACTTGCTAAGGTCACTGGTGGAGGTTGAATAAAAAAAACGGACGGACTATCTGATGCAAGATTTAACCAGTGCACACCTAAAGATTCAATTCAATTTAATTTTTTTATTGCTTTTCCATATGTTTATAGGTTGGCATAATTATAACAAACGTTAGTATCAATATGGACCCTGTGTTGTACCCGACATACCCTGTCGGGTACAGCACAATTAGACAAAGAGGGGGACTTCAATAAGATATTTTTGTAATAATTATTATTTGTATAAAATTCGTAAATGATATATTATTAAATATTATTTGGAAGTATTTTCACTAAATAAAAAAAAATCATTAAAAGAAATAAATTATTTATAAAAATTTTAATTAAACTGTTTTGGAATTATTTACATCTTTATTTTATACCTCTATAAGGAGATTTTGAGGTTGTAAGGGAGTTTTTTATTTATTGATCTATCCCAACAACTGTAACATTATTTAAGTACTTGTATGATTCCCTGCTCTTCCAGGTTCACTACATTCCTCTTTAATACAAAGTTACAACACAAAAGCTTAACATTATTCTCGCTTGTCAATGTGCAACTTACTTAAGAGTTTGTCCCGAGTTTGCGAAACAAGCAACTTATGTGGTATTAGTAGCTTCGCGCAAATTTCTTGACTATCATAAAATTATAGAATACATTTTAGTATCTGGAATAAAATGCAATCTTTTTTATTAGATTTGAACAGTAGAATGCACAGAGATTATGAGTAGGGTATGCAAAGTGAGTGACACTAATCAAAAAAGATTTTATTTTTGGCAAATTGAGTGCTGTTGATGACAGCAGATCGCCTATGGTTTCAAATCTGTAAAGGTAAATGGGCGAAGAAGTTGGAATCATTCAACATGTTGGCGATTTTCCGGGTTGTCTGGACGCACAGGGTATGCACTGCTTATTTGTATATATGGAGTGCACGCCACTGGATTATACATTTGGCCGCCATCTCACCTAATATTAAGCGATGATGCGGCCGAATATGGATCAAGCCTATTTGGGAACAGTGTGTTCACGCTTGCCTTGAAGATGTCCAGATTAAAGTGATCGTGGAACAGGCTGGTACGAGAAGGTAACAAGTTCCACTTTATTGCCATACGTATTATAAATGTTGAACCAAAACGTTTGGTTCGGATGAATGGTAAATTCACGATATAAGGGTGGAACGCACGCCCACGTCTCGTGTTCCAATGACGGACTGGGGCAGGGGGAATTAGATCGTGTATATTATTATTAAAATTTAAATTTCATATACGGATAGAATAGTATTCGTATAATACGTATTTTGATAAAATATAATAACTTTTAACTCCTGGTAAATCACCTTTTTGCACAGTAGTTTTGAGTTTTTTTTAACTTACACAAAGTTACTTTATATTTTTCCTTTTTTATTATTTTAATGAGTATCAGTGTATCATTGTTTTGGACTGTTGTCTTTCGATCTGGAGGGTACGGGTTCAAATCCCACCACGTACTAAAATCTTTTCGAAATTATTAGTACGTTTATCCGACGCTCTTACGTCGAAGGAAAACATCGTAAGAAAATCGTCTGCGTAGAGATTTAAAGTTGTGAGTGAAGTCGGCCAATCTGCACTGGTCCCGCGTGGATGACTAAAGGCCTATAAAAGCCCTATACGGGTAGGCTCGAGCCCCTCATTGGGGATGTTTAATGGTCGTATTATGATAATTATTTTCATGATATTTTGTGTTCAGTTTATATTCTCAAGGTTACTTTGTATTCTATTTACAAAAAAAATTGCCTGTAATGATTTAAAGAGTAACGTTTAATAACCATTTCATGAGATTTACACAAAAGTGAGTTTCCGTCATTAAATCGTGATAAATTTAACTGAGATCTTTATTTCGAATTTCAAGAAAACCGCCATCCCATACCTCATCCAAAGTTCTATTGATCCGTACTTTCTGAAACCGAGTTTACAATTTAAGCTGGCATTAAAATCAACTTAGCCACTATGGCGATAAAGTTGTAAATTAAACCCGGCAACGTCTGTCGCACGACCACGTTGTCCACAGTTTATCTCGTGTTGGCTCCAGGCGCTTATGTTCTCCTAGTACCACTTCCGAACTTTTCATCTTGAGATTCTCCGTTGAAGCTGTTAAGAAAATATACTTGGAAACTTATTTTGTATTGAATTTACTTAACGACTATTACTATTTTTCCAATTTTCGGGGCTTTAAGCATTCTTACCAGACTCTTCATTTGAATTAACTGTTTTAATTGCAGATAAAAAATCATGATACTACATACAGAAAACTTCTACGTATGTACCATGTTTAGTGCGCATTTACCATTAACTGCAGTTGTCTTTGCCATCAGAATGCATGGAAAGTTGAATTAGTTTGATTCCCCGTAGCTATGCGGGAGAGCCTATGCCCTGTAGAGGGACTTTGCAGGCCGATTACGATAATGACGTGAAATGAGAACGTAAAAATAATTGCTTTTGTGTAATTCTTATATCTCATGTTAGTGATTAAAGAACGGCAATGACAGTAGAAATATATTAGACACGTAACAAATTATAATGTAGTCATTTGTTATATATATAATAATCTTTATTTCAGGTAAGTTGCACCATACAAATTCATCAATTCACCAAATAAAAACAGAATGAAAAATTACACAATTATCACTCATACAATATTAATAAAATACAAATTTTGTTACATCCGATAGATTTTAAATTAAATTCGAGGAAAAATAGATATAAATAATAATAATAATAAGGAAGTCAACATAATTACTGAATAAATTATATAAGCGATGCAATCTTCTACCGCACATTCAATAGATATATCTAAAAAAACCTGTGTAAACCATTACTATATTTTAATTGAATAACGTTTTATCAATAATCATTTAAACCACGCGTGCTCAAGCATGAAAATTCGTTCGCATAACCAAAAATCTTTTGAGCGCCATTTTTGCCTCCTCAACCGCAAGCACACTACGAATCAGCAATTCAAACTGAATCAGAGTTAAGTAGCGCCAGCTTTGTAGTTGAGACATTGAATTACTTGCCGGCTGCTCTAAACTGCCCATAAACTATGTAATATGACAGATTTATTTATGCATAAATCCTTGCTTCAGCTCGAATCGAAGTTGAGTCGGACCGTTTGGGAAGATTAGGTGCTACGATCGCTGAATAAGCGTTTTAGTTGCGTCGTTCAAGAACTAGTGAGGTGCTTACTGCACTTGGGGAAACGGCAGTGCTATTTGTTATATTCCATTTTTAAAATGAAAAATTTAACAGATCACATAACGGGTTTTAGAAAAACGTAATTTACCATACTTTATGTAAGTAAGGGAGCGTCGGTGGCTCAATGGTGTGGACTGTCGCCTTCCTAACAGGACGGCTTAGGTTCAAATCCCGATACGTACCAATGTGCTTTCGAATTTTCGAAAATATATGAACGTTATCCGACGCTCTTGCACTCTGCGAAGATTCGAAGGTTGAGTGTGAAGTCGTCCAAACCGCACTGGGCCCGCGTGGACGACTAAGGCCTAATCACCCTATACGGGTAGGCTCGTGCCCCTCGGTGGGGGACGTTTAATGAGCTGATGATGGTGTAAGTAAGTATTTTAATTCTGGATTTCTGCAGGCACAATAGCTTAATAACTGTGGAAGGTGACTAAAAACTTTCATTAGGTATTCTTAGTTTTTTCTACGCAAAAGTAACGTCCGAAGATTACTCTCGTGCCGAAATTAGTGTTTTTGTGAATAATTAAACTGTGTTTACTTTTGGAGACTTTTTTTGCAAAATTACATTGGTTATAAAATCAATACCAGTTCTTCAAGAATCACGACCTCTAGCTGTGATTACTAGAACATGGCGGCTGTTACCAAGGCAATTCCAACAAGTTACAGTAGTTTTTGATACTTAAACAGCCGCCAATCACAGCCAGTAGGTATAAAAATGACTTTTCCAAAAATAACAACTAAAAGGCAATATACAAATAAATACTTCCTGACATGCACACTGCGCCATCTAGCCTCAAACTAAGTAATATCCTGTATTATGGATACGACACAACGGATAAACATACTTATAAATATACTTTTTTTTGTAAATACAAACGTATTAAACAATGAAACCGCCTAGAATAATACAAACAGAGATGTTCATGCAAACAAATTTTGTACTGCCCGGAGATCGAACCCGGAACCCAAAGTGTAATAGCCGATGTCTCCACCATCACACCAGATGGGTCGTCAAACAATATATTAAATCAATATTAATATGAAATATCTTTTGTTGCATCATCATCATCATTTCAGCTTATACGTCCCAACATATATGGGGGCACGACGCTACCCGTAAAGGGTGTATAGGCCGTAGTCGTGTACGAAGGCCCAGTGCGGATTGATCAACTTCACGCACAATTTTGCATAATATTCTTTAATATATTTACTAAAATATTTAAGTTTATACAAAGCTCGCTCCATCTTAGAGCCCGTCTCTTCTACAAGGATAGTATGTCCTCAAGAGTAAACCCATCATGAATAAATAAAAAGCTGTCCAATGCGAAAGGTTCATAGAATCTTATCTTATGAAAATGTTGTATGAGGAATGCCATTTATTCAAACTTTTAAGACAAAGTCGATTCATGGAATTCGTCAATGAATCATAAGTAATACAGCAGACGGCATATCTTCGCATTTTCCTCTCGTAAACAGCTCCGTTCCACCCTACTTATTAAACTCACCCCAAAACACTGGCACTTTTTGCTTCTAAGAAATCCACTAAATGCTAATTCCAAGACAAGACAAACGCGTACAGGGCTCGTCCAGTACGAGATTTGCAAAGCTGTAATTTCGCAGACCCTATTTCACTGAGATTTATCTTTGATCTGATCTTTATTTTGCTGACCTATCGAAAAGCGATCCCGACTATGGAAAAAGACTGTGTTTGAGGCCCACCTGTGGCAGAGTTCTGTTGTTGGTAATAACGTAGGCAGCTTCCGAATAATGTCGAAATATAAGTCTTTTATATTATTACAATTTATATAAACTTTCTGTAATATGCTCTTCATTTAAAGGTTAAGAAACTACTCAGACACTCATACGATACCATTAAGCTAAAATAAGCGTATAGCCTGTAATATGATACTTAACAACTGATAAATATGAAGAAAAACCCAGTCCCATACAAACAGACATCTTCATGTACACAATATTTGTATTGCATGGGGATCAAACCAGGAACCCTTTGTTGCCCGTGTTACTACTATGTGTAATAAATTACTTTACTACTGAATATGAAAGTTTTAAGAACAGAAAAAAGAATGCCAGCGACCTTTGATGTAATAGCTTAATTTTTGATCACATACACGAAGGTAAAATATTAAACATATTGTTATATATAAGATCTTTATTTTAAAAGCTATATTTTTTTTTTAATTTTAAGAATGAAGATAAGTGTGAAAGAGGTATGCAGATTGGGAAACACATACCGGAATTACATCGTGATACGATGACACTACGAGAATGGAGATAAGGTTGAAATTGTCACATTAATGAAATGAAACAGACTCGTAGTCTGAAATCATTTGAAAGAGTAGGTAACAAAAAAAAACTTAGCCAAGTCAACGTAAAGTTTTAAAAATTCTAGCCACCGAAACCCAGTATTGAAGGGACCATTCGGGCCTTTTTACCTTTAACTCCAAATGAAATTGAATTGCTAAATTATCTTTATCACAGTCAGTAGCGAGACAAATTTTCGACGGCGATCGGTCAACGAGCATGAATAATGCGAATAAACAATTTTAGATATCGTACTGTATATTAAATATTAGGAGGATAAGTTCGAAAGGACTTCGATTAATAGCAATTGGAAGAGTTTTGAAATCAAAACACTTTTGTTTCTAATTTTTAGTCAATTTCTACGCTTAGTCTGCTGACATGACACGACATAGATACAGGTTATTCAATAAAATACATATTCTTTCTTTAGCATTTATTAAGTTAAATTACAATAACAAACATTAATATAACATTGAATACTACTACTTAATATTAACTAAGTGATAAGTAAATTACTTAATCTAATTATGAAGCTTAACACGATAAACAACAATTTATAATTTATTCGATTAAGAGTAATAAAATTATTGTTCTTAAAATAGAACTTATTGAAATACAACACATAACATTGGCAGGTTTATTAACATAATTTATACTAAAAATATTCTAAGACAGCCTTAATTTTGGTAAAAGGTTTCGTACAAGAAAGATACATATTACACCTAACACAGCCATATTTTATAAAATAATTTTAATACTAATTTTTAATCATTACATAGAGCTATTCAGTTATATTTAAGTACTAACAATAGTATTATGAAAGTGCATTAAAATTAAAACTATAATTTCTAGTTTGCTCTAGATAGTATTTTTGATGGAAATATAAAGTTCATAACGTGGCATGTTAATTCAAAGAAAATTCAAATCTACTTGACAATTAATGTGGTTATTATTTAAGTCATTATTCTTACATACTAAGTACAGAAACGTCAAAAATTCACAGCCTTTTTTGGCTATCGTTAATTAATACTACGAATTAATATTGATTGGCTACACGATATTAGGTTTAAAAGCTACAATGACAACAGAAATTACCTTTAAACGAACTCATGCTATTAATAAAACAGAAAATTTTAAAGTTCCTCTCTTTAAAAAGGGTATTTTATTTTTCTGAGACTCAGAAATATTATGTCGACAGATTTCATGTCGAAATACAAGGGCTTTATGTATTAAAACTTCAACAACAAAGTCTAATTAAGAAAGTTGTTATTTTTATTTCACCACTTCTTTGAAACTGGCATATCCAGTTTAATCCGCTACAATATTTCTCTCAGTGAAACTGAACAAAATGAATACTGCTTAAGAAACCAATTTACGGATCTCCACTGTCCACAGGCAGGAATTGCTGCTGAGCCACAGAAGACAGGATCATGTCGATGGGTTTGGTGTCGTCGTAGAGGGACGGTGCCTCGCAGAGGATTGCGAAGGTGCCAACTATGGAGGCGATGGTGAAGATCCAGAGGAACAGGCGATCAAGCACCATAGCCACGAATCCCCAGTCTTGGTCCTCCTGTTAATATTAGACCCGACATTAATTGACAGGCAACACTTAACACATTTTTATTTGCATCTATCGATTGCCAAGACTGGTTCTGCATAGGAAGTTATGTGCGTTTGTAATCTCTTAATGGCGAATTTTAATAGTGGAGCCATCACTGCAGCACTCACACGCACATACAATCACACACGCACTAAAATAATAGACCAAGCCTCGCTTAGAGGGTTTTTAAGCACACACAGTCTAATACGTTATATAATGGTCGTGTGCGTTACACGCCAAATTGTCTACAGTGACCCGAATCTATTTTATCTTAGTTCTTTTAAGCCTAAAGGAACACAGTCAGAAAGCCTTATTTAAATCATGTTAATCGATGGAAGCTGCTTCAGGCAAGCGATGTTCATTAGGGAAGGTGTTAATGATGATGAAGACTTAGCTACAATAGAACATTAATACGCACCGCATTAAACTCGTCCTGACGCTGCATGTGGTGTTGTATGAACATCACGTTGTGTATGGCCTTTTCCAGCTCGAAGGGATACTTCTTACGCGGGGCCACGTCACTGAGGGAGTCATCGAGGCCAGACATGACCGATGGAAGGCCGTTGTAGCCGGCGCCCAGGCTTCCAAGGGCACCAACCAGACCGCTGAATCTATGTGAACAGAAACTTGAATATGATTGCAGAAATGTAAAGATTTTAAGTTAGTTTATTTAGTTTGAGACTTGATTGCGCTGATTTCAAGAACATTTTCAGACATGACATAATGATTTGTTCCGTGTCAAAATATGAGGTCCGAAACCATTCCAATTGTAGTGCTTTTAGCTTCCAAAATTGTTGCAGTGCATTACTGGACATAGGTCCACTTCACATTGCACTAGATACCCCGGTCCTCCGCTTTCGTTATCCAGCCTTTGCCAGCGACCTTTTGAAATTCCTAGTTTTTAGATTCTATAGAAAATTTGACATGATTATTTTATGAACATAATATAAATACTTTACCTATTGGTAGCTGTTGTAGTATGAAGGCCATTGCATCCACCTGGCATATGATGACGTAACGAATCCGGACTTGAAGCATTCGAGTTTGTCTGTTCAACCGCTGCAAGTGCATCCTTGAACTTATTTTTCTTCATGCTTCTTCCTGCTATCTTCTGCGCTGCCAAGTCCCTCAGCAAATCCTTTGGCACTCTCATCAGAAGAAGCTTCGGTAGTTTCGTAATGAAAAATTTTCTCACCCAAGGAGCCATTTTGTGTGTACTTGGCTTACGGTAATGCACATTTAGTATTATAATAGTTATCACAACCGATAAGCCGACTAGTAACATAGTGAATAGCAAATACTTCCCAGTAGCGGCAAAGCTAATGACTGCTTGGTATAATCTCTGATATCAGAAGAACATGGTCTGAGATAGTAGAATTGAAATGCTCAGTGCTATTTTCTCTCCAGAGTCAGCTGGCAGGTAAAATACAAGTACAGATAAATAGGAAATTCCAACGCATGGACGATCAGGTTTACTGTGTAAACAAAGTTTTCCTTCTTAGTGTGATGTTGAAGAATATATCGTAACAAACATACGTTTTATTGTGAAGACTATATATAAGTAAGGAATGTAGACTTGATTGATAATTTAAGTGTGTTATTAAATAAAAAAATATCACGAAGTTAGATGATATTTAATATATTGATTTTTAAATGGCAATCTTACACGCAGTGGCGTGCACACCATATATGCAAATAAGCAGTGCACAGCCTGTGTGTCCAGACAACCCGGAAAATAGCGAATAAGTTAAACGATTCCCACTTATTCGCCCATATTCCTTTACAGATTCAAAACCATAGGCGATCTGCTGTTATCAACAGTACTCAAGTTGGCAAAATGTAAATTATTTAATATTTTTGCGGTTAGTAGCACTCACTCTGCATACCCTACTCATAATATCTGTGCACGCCACTGCTTACACGCAATATAAATAATTAATTACATCAGTTTTGGGGCCAACTATAGTTATTTTTTTATATCTATAGACAATATTACATATATACGAGCTACATAACTCATGAACGGATTTCATTTCCTAGGGGGTCCAGAAATTCATATTTTTTTTTATATCTGCTCCCTGAGCACCCTCTTTAACGTGTCGCAGTCCGTTGCTGAACATCTTTTCTTTTCAAACTATCGCTATCCACTGCTAACACGAGTGTGCTCGTGCACAACCTACCTAGCAGCTTAGAAAAACACGTCCGCTCAACTCTACGAGCGTTGCGTAAGTGGCAATTAGACGTAACGTCACATTTGGAGCACCAGTTAAATGGTGAATGCGGTCAACACGTAGGGGAGGGTTCTGGGGTAGTTTCGATGTAATTTGTCCGTTTCGCACCTTTACAACTAAATGTTGTGCTGTTATAGCATTGTCTAATTTTTACGAGTAGTTTCCTTATCACAACATTATGAAAAACGTTATCAATGACATAAGGGCAAAGATTTTACGCTGTTGCCTTCTGATTATTTATCTTTATAGTAGATGACTTTTGCCCACCACCAAAACTACTTCTTGCAAGATCAGAATCACTCTAACAACAATAATCACTTTTCTGGTGGAAAAAGTGCTTCTCTACGGAAGGGCGTAGGTATATATAGGTACATAATCATGTAGTCAATGTGCATGTACGTAGTGTAAATGTTGGTTCTAGAAAACTAGCGCTAAGAGAAAGAGTTATGTGGACTGTAATAGGTTGAACCAAAAAAATGGTTAATAATTAGCTGATATTATGTCATTCATTAACCCTTTGACCGCAGGATTCCAGACACAATAGATACGCTATTGTTTGTGACGCTTTAAGGGTTAAGGTTTGCTTTATGCCTTAGAATATAATCCATTTTTTAAATTTCATCTTGATCATAAAGAAACTTACCAAAGCTGGAACATAAAACTTTTAAAATGAGTTCGACAAATGAAAATACAATTTTCGTATAATATTAAGAATACGTACATAGAGCGTACTACTCGCCAATTCATTGTAATCAAATATTTCTGTAATTATTGATATCGAAATATTTAGATTACATTAATATTGTATGAACATTAGCGCCACCAGGCGGCAAAGTCAAGGTATTTGGTGCTTTGCAATATTTGTTCCATGTACTATTAAGTCTATGTTTGTTTTGTAGTCTATGACTACTCGCTCTGTACTTTCTCTCTGGTTCCTTTATGAAATAAAGCAACGTGCTCTAATTCGTTCTCTTTTAATTAAAATCCATTTATCCAGTAATAATAGGTTATGGGCCCAGTAAGCCAATAGTTTAGCTAGGGAAAGTCGTAATTTTCAGTTTTAGCTCAGTTTTTAGCATAGGTCGCGAGTGTTATTTAAAAATCATGTCGACGAACTATTTGGTGAACGTGCCGAAGCTAAAAGGGCGAGAAAATTACACGGAGTGGTGCTTCGCTGCGGAGAATTTTCTGATCTTGGAGAACATGTTACATTGTATTAAACCTGTTGTTGCCGGGAAGGTTACAGAAGCCGCTGATGATGCGAAGACGAGAGCTAAACTAATTCTCACAATCGACTCAAGCTTGTACGTGCACATAAAGAATGTTAAAACAACGTTGGAGCTGTGGAATAAGCTGAGAGCCCTATTCGATGATTCTGGTTTTACCAGACGCATTAGTTTATTGAGAAATCTTATCTCAATTCGTCTCGAAAATTGCAGCTCTATGACAAGTTATGTGACACAGCTAGTGGAGACTGGACAAAAACTAAGCGGAACAGGATTTCAAATCAGTGATGAGTGGATCGGCTGTTTATTGTTAGCTGGTTTAACGGAAAAATATTCGCCGATGATAATGGCGATCGAGCATTCCGGGATCGCCATCACCACCGACGCCATTAAGTCAAAGTTAATGGATTTGGACGAAAACAATGATGGCGGCGACGCCAGCGGGGCATTTGCTAGTTTTAGGAAAAACAAGGTTGGCAGCACTGGTCACGGCGTAACCAAAGACAGCGGACATTCGCAAACGTCAAAGTCAAAGAAAGTACCGAGGTGTTATAGATGTAAACAAACCGGGCACTATCGTAATCAATGTACTGTTGACAGGGATTCCTCAAATACCAAATCGATTGAACGCAAACAAACAAACGCGTTCAATGCCGTCTTTCTAAATGGCAGTTTCTCGAAAGATGATTGGTATGTTGACTCGGGAGCGAGCGCCCACCTAACCTCAAACGAAAGTTGGATCAAGAATGTCAGACTGAACATACTATAAAAGAAATAGTTGTTGCAAATGAGGAAAAACTTAGCGTGAAGTGCTCAGGTGAAGTGCAAATTGCAACGGTTACTGACGACAGTGAATATGACGTGACTGTTAAAGAAGTGTTGTGCGTGCCGAAGTTAACCACAAACTTACTGTCCGTCAGTCAGTTGGTTGGAAACGGTAACAGAGTAGTGTTTACGACCAGTGGATGCAACATTTTCAACAGAAATGAGCAGTTAGTCGCCGTAGCGTCATTAACAAATGGTGTCTACAAGTTAAGAACTCCTATGAGCACCCGGGCTGCAGCATTTATATCTGTAGATACATGGCATCGCAGATTAGGCCATGTAAACAGTATGTACTTAAACAAGATGCCTAATGCAGTGAGTGGAATGGAACTCAAAAACAAAAGTGAGATTTCCCAATCGTCATGTACTGTTTGTTGTGAAGGAAAACAGTCACGCCTTCCTTTTGGAAATACTGGTTCAAGAAGTAGTGAATTATTGGGTGTAATTCACAGTGATGTATGTGGCCCTATGGAAAATACTTCAATTGGTGGGTCTAAGTATTTCATTTTGTTCATTGATGATTACAGTAGAATGACCTACATATATTTCATGAAGCAGAAAAGTGAAGCATTTCAACACTTCCAGAATTATAAGGCCAAAGTAGAGAACCAGTTGAACAGAAGAATTAAAATACTTCGCACTGATAATGGGAAGGAATTTTGTAATAGAAGTTTTGATGATTATTTGAAGAAAAATGGTATTTTGCACCAGAAGTCCAATCCGTACACGCCGGAACAGAACGGCCTGGCTGAGCGTTTCAATCGCACAATTGTTGAAAAGGCGAAGTGTTTATTATTTGATGCCAAGCTAGGCAAAGAATTTTGGGCAGAGGCATCAAATACAGCTGTATATCTTCATAACCGTACTGTCCTCACCGTGTTGAATGATAAAACAGCTTATGAAGTTTGGACAGGATGTAAGCCAGACATAAGTAATTTGCGCATTTTTGGCAGCCGTGTTATGGTGCATGTGGCAAAAGAAAAGCGCCAAAAATGGGACAAGAAGTCAGAGGAGCAGATACTTGTGGGCTATCCAGAAGACGTAAAAGGTTATAGAGTGTATTGTCCCATTACTAAGAAGGTCAGCACCAGTAGAGATGTTGTTATAATGGAAAAAGTGTCTATGCCTGTGACAGAAAGCAAAGAATGCAATGAGAGCCTAGGTTCAGTGGGGGACACATCCTCAGGTGACTTAGAAGATACTATGATTGAGAGTTATGTTGACAAGTCTGATGTGACATATATTCCAAGTGAGTATGAAGATGCAGAGTCAACTGAATCAGGTGAATCAGAGCATGATGATAGAGCTGTCAGGTTGCGGAAGAAACCAGAGCGGTATGGATATTCAAACATGTGTGCTGATTCTAATGTGGAAGCGTGCGATGATGCTAGTGATCTGACTCTGCAGGAAGCATTGGCAGGACCAGAGAAAGATCAGTGGTTAAGTGCAATTAGGGAAGAACTGGACTGTTTTAGTGAAAATGATGCATGGGAGTTGGTAGATGTTCCAAGTGTAGGTACAATAGTGAAGTGCAAGTGGGTCCTAAAAAGAAATATTGTGACAAACAAGTGAGATATCGTGCACGGTTAGTTGCCAAGGGATTTACACAACAACCTGGTGTGGACTATGACGAGACATTCTCTCCTGTTATAAGACATTCAACCTTGCGTTATCTATTTGCATTGAGTGTACAGTTAGACATGGACATTATTCACCTAGATGTCACTACGGCATTTCTCAATGGTTATTTAAAAGAAACTATATTTATGCAGTTACCTGAATGTTTCCCTATTGCTGATAATAACAAGGTTCTTAGATTAAAAAGGGCTATTTATGGACTAAAACAGGCTTCCCTTGCCTGGTATGATAGAGTAAATGAGACTTTATGTAATTTAGGTTATGTCAAGAGTAAAATTGAGCCATGTGTATTTTTAAAGGATTGTTGTAATGGAAAAAAGGTTATCATCGGTCTTTATGTAGACGACTTTCTAATTTTTTCAAATATTAAGTCAGAAACTAATATGTTAATTGAAGCTTTAAGTGCTAAATTCAAAATTAAAAATCTTGGTAATGTCAAACAATATCTAGGCATGAGAGTTAAAATTGACAGGAAAAACTGTGTTGTAACCCTTGACCAGGAACATTATATAGAGCAGTTAATGCAAAAATTTAACATGTCAGATTGTCACACAGCAGAAACACCTATTGAATGTAAATTAAACATTGATAAATCTAGTATATGTAAAGACAATATTCCTTATCAAAGGTTAATAGGATGTTTGATGTATCTTGCAGTGTTGACTAGGCCTGACATAGCATATTCTGTTAGCTATTTGTCACAATTCAATAATTGCTATTCAGATGTACATTTTAGTTACGCAAAAAGAGTTTTGAGATACTTGTTTAAAACAAAAGATTATTGTTTAAAGTATACCCAAGAAACAGGAGATTTGATTGGTTATGTAGATGCCGATTGGGCGAGTGACACGTTAGATAGACGTTCATATACCGGTTTTTGTTTCCTGAAAAGTGGGTCTACTGTTTCTTGGGAAAGTAGAAAACAACGTACAGTGGCATTAAGTAGTTGTGAAGCCGAATATATGGCTTTATCGGAAGCGTGTCGAGAGGCCATATATTTACGTAGACTAGAAACAGAAATAGTTGGTGTTTGTAATAGAATAATATTATTTAATGATAGTCAGAGTGCATTAAAACTTGCCAATAGTCATCAGTCACACAAGAGGTCCAAACACATAGATGTCCGTTACAATTTTATAAAGGATGTTATTGATGATGAGATTGTTGAAACTAAATATGTTGGGACTTCTCAGATGCCTGCTGATCTGTTGACAAAGGGTTTGTCCAGGGTTAAACACTATAAATTCATGGAGACTTTGGGACTTGTTAAAATTTAGTAATATGTATATGAGTATATATGTACTTTTGGATTGTAATGTTTAAAGTTATCTGTTTATTTGTTATTTCGATATAGTGGGGGTGTAATTTATTGATATCGAAATATTTAGATTACATTAATATTGTATGAACATTAGCGCCACCAGGCGGCAAAGTCAAGGTATTTGGTGCTTTGCAATATTTGTTCCATGTACTATTAAGTCTATGTTTGTTTTGTAGTCTATGACTACTCGCTCTGTACTTTCTCTCTGGTTCCTTTATGAAATAAAGCAACGTGCTCTAATTCGTTCTCTTTTAATTAAAATCCATTTATCCAGTAATAATAATTTCTGGCACGTGTCGTAGAATGCATGGACTAAGTTTAATTAGAAATGCTGTACAATTCTTAGAGCTTATTGTAACAGTGTTCAGAAGTTAACAGAAGTTTGTATTACAAACATTTCAAATGTGAAATCCAAAGGTTAATTGTATATCGTGACGTCAAAGAACACTCTGGTATGTGTGAATACTTGTAAATTGGTGCCAGAAGTTTCTGTATTGTTTTAATACCTGTGGTTTTATTATAAATCTACACTAAGTGAGTATTTTTTTCTTAGTGAGTGGACTAAGTGAGTCACCATAATATATAGTCGAAACATATTTTTCAGAAAAGGCGACATAACAAGATGACACAATGTAATTGGATGATGGCGTTAGTTTAGTAGAATGCAATGTTCATGCACACAAATGTTAGTAATGCCCGGGGATCGAACCCAAAACTCTTGGTGTAGTAGCTAACGTGTCGATGGGTCGTCAAAAAATGCAAATTATATTGTTTATGACGCTTTAAGGCGTCTCTGGCGGTCAAAAGCTTGTTCATGAGATGTAAAGTACGAAATTCAGACTCTTGCTAGTTGATTGACAGCACAATTTTTTGGTACAAGTTTTGTTTAATAAGGAATGTCTGTTTTTCAAAATAAATTTTTAACCTTCAGCCGCCACTGACGGATATATCTAACAAAAACAATAGATTTTTTATTGTGTCTGGAATCCTTTCGATTTAAAGATTAAAAATCTCAATAAACCTACCACTGGCACTAGATATCAACGACGTAATGTAACTACTCTACTACCGTTTTAAATTACTTTGTAATAAACACGTGAGCTTATTTATTAACAAGATAGTAGGTGTGTTTTGATGTTACGAGTTGAACAAAACGATGAGGACGTTCACCTAATGGTTAGTGAGAGCGGCATTGAAGGAGACCAACAACTGATAAACAGTTATTTTTATCCATCAATGCCACACTGCGCCTGTGACTCGAGAAAACAGATAATATCTGTCTCTTATACCCGGTAATTTCACTAGCTACAGTGCCCTCATCCCGAAACACAAAAGTGCAAAGCACTCTGATTTCACGGGGCGATATCGGACACTGCGTGGTACTTACCTTAACAACTCAGTATGGAGTTTACCACCAAGGTTTTATTGAACATTGATGAATTAAAGGGTTAACGAATAAAGTGTCCAGTTCAAACTCCATCGCATATTCAGCGCCAATTTAAGACAGGTAAATCTCGTTCGTAGTGAAAATTTCTGACAGTAATTTCAAGCGGTTTTGTGAGGCACTTCACACAAATTGCTTGTAGATTAGTTTCGCGACCTATTAACTATATTGCTGCACACATTTTGAGAAAGAAACCTCAAAGTTTTTAATCACTTTTATGACTGGAGGATTTTACAGTTTCTTTAGTACATTGCATCTTGTATTGAAATAAATTGAGTTAAAAAGGTGTTATGACTATTTTGTTATAATCTGTCGTCATCACACAACTTTTGTTACTATCATCTGTTCTTCGATGATTTTTGTTTAATTTTACAAATTCTTTTACTGCAACACTTCAACCGACTGCAGTCCACTGCTGGAAGTAGGACTTTAAATTTGCGCCAGATATTCCGGTCCTCTACTTTTCTCAACCAGCCTCCACCAACGACCTTATACAAATCATCACGCTTGCCAAAACGCAGTGTCTATATACTCCAAAACTTGTCTGCTCCAACGCTCATCGGTTCTGCGACATACGTGACTATCCCTCTGTCACTACAACTTGCTGCTTTTAGAAGTTGTAATAAATTTATTAGTTACAAGACTGCTGAATACTACAAATTTATAAAAATATATAGTCAATTGGCAATTGCCCTTATCCCGGGTCATGGGGATCCACTTCAAAGGTCATATTAACCACTAATGGGATTCGACCCCCCAGCACTGTGATGTATCTAACCATTAGACCAAACGATCGTTAACGCTTCACACTTGAACAAGCCGAACATCTTATTCCTTTTACTGGCGAAATGACGGCCATGTTTGATAGTGACCAAACCGGTATTGAAACCTTTGTACATTTTCGTTTATTTTTCTTGTCACGAGTTGTTACAATTATGAATCACGAGGTGACCTCTCTTTAAATGGCATGAAAAATTATCATCCGTTTCTACAGAGAGACAAAGTGGTAGTAGTATTAAGTCGTCTAGGTAGGTACCACCGCAGTGCCAGGTATCGTCCCGTGAAATAAGAGTGCTATGCACTTTTGTGTTTCGGGATGAAGGCACTATAACTAGTGAAATTACCGGCTATAAAAGACCTAACATCTATTGTGTCTGGTGACGGACGCAGTGCAGCATTGATGGAGAATAAAAACTGTTTATCACTTGTTGGTCTCTTTTAATGCTGCTTTGTCATGGTCAGGCGTATCACTTACAATCAGGTTAGTGATCTGACCGTCATGTGCACATATAACATAAAAAAATATAATTTAATGGAACTGTAGCAAGAACTTCAATATCATAAGATACATTTTTGATGTTACAAGATGGATATCCATGCTATGTAAATATTCAATTACTGAGTGAGTTTTAATGAACCTACTTAGAGTCAATTCGGCACATCCATAGAGATTTAATAAATAAATTAATTTACCGCAGTACGACGACACGATGGGATTTCTTATAATTTAAAACCCTAACCATAATTCGCGGTCTGGTGCCCTGTTCATTACACTTTTGTTGATATTCTCACAAACATAATTTTCCCTTTCGTCGTAAACTCCTTATTTCGGGAACGGCAGCCTTGACAAAAACAAATTAATTAAATAGCTCTTGGCCTTATTCAAATATCGGGGGGAGTATAAAATTTGATACTGAGCCGTGACTCAAGGATACCTGCTATATAATGTATATAGCTTTTATATAGGCTTAATACAAATTCCGGAAAGGTGATAACATTTATAATGGAAAACGAACCGGGTTATATGCTCATATATATTATTACCTATTTTTCTACAGTATATTATTTGAAATTTTGCTCGCTAAACGGATTTTTTATTGAACAGATAAACACTTGTATCAATGGATGACTGATAATGTAGACGAAGAAAGAAGATGCTCCCACTGTATTAATTTTTAGTAAGTGCTTTTTGCGAGTTTCAGGTAAAAGTTAAATAAAACAAAAGTTGTGTTAGTTACAACATTTATGACTCGTAATCAGATTTAGCAGAAAATTAGTAGGAAGGAACTTAAAACCACAAGATGAACATGGGTGCTTATTATCTCGTTCCTGTGGGACTTGTATAACCACATACAAATTTGTTTTTTGTATTGTTTTTATTTTAATTTTTTTCATCTACTTCCTAAAACATTGTAACTTTTATGACTAAACTTAATAAGCGGATACTAACATCTCTCATGAATCAATTAAAGTTGCATACTAGTTTTAAAAATATAGTCCTTACCGCCACTAGCTCATAGAGTCCGTATTTGATTGCATAATATCAGTCATATTGCATCGCAATGAACTTGTCGTGTCATTCCAAATGTCTCATACTGTATATTTGATAGTGGTACCATATTTTTGCGGTGGCGCTGTACCATCAGGGCATTTGCGTAATGGCCGCCGAGTGCCATCAGTTACACGGGTCCGCAGCGCAGAGTTATGGCACGTTGACGCCATTTTTGTCGACTAAACACAACATTGCGTGTTTTCCACGTAACCGGAAAATGTGCGGGAAAATGCCTCGCGAAACTGTGTTACGGCATAAGAAGTCATTCTGTCTACATGGATAATTTTCAGATTGATGTCATCCAATTTATTCGATAAAAAAACCAATTCGGGTGCGTAATATTTTCGCCATTTTGAACGTGAAACATATTATTCTATGTTTTGCTTTGAGCCCCTATATGACAATGGTATACATTGAATTGTTTCCTTTCTGATGATTATTTATAATAAAGGCATGTTATTTTTGATGGTCAATGACGCCTACGAGTAAGACTTAAATAACAAATATTTAAATTAGTGTTTTGATAAATTTATTATATTATGTGATTGTTTCGAATAATAACCCAAACATATATACCAGTCTTCCTTAAAATCATACATGTAACTTTGTCGATAACACTTTCACTTATTCATCCAAAACATTTCACTCCAGTAACTTCTGTGCACTCCCACCTTAATCTCGCACAACACGACAATTTGTCAACCGAATAACTCTTTCGGCGCGTTCTTTTGTGGCGCGTAACGTTACCCATTCTTCACCAACAACACTCGCCAGCTAATCTGTACTTAGGCTGTAAATTACGGCGTGGAGCGACGTCGCCCCTTATCTATGCTAAATTACAACGTTTTACTGCGCTCTAGAACAGGTTAAACGGTTGTTTTGCTAATGTTCACAAGGAACGCAACCGTGAAGGGAATACTGATCGGGAATAATGTGAGGGAGATACCGACTATATGATTATGTTTGAGTGATTTACACGCCTCAAAACGGAATTAATGCAATTAGCGACATGAATAACTAATGCTAACTTTTGTTGGTATGATTAATTGCAAAGATTAATGGGTAACATTTGAGTTTTTAATTAAATGCGAACTCGTAGAGTTAAAGCCATTAAGACGTATAAACTAATAATGGGTTGACATAATATCGATATCGAGCGTCGGTGGCGCAATGGTGTGGACTGTCGCTTTCCTACCGGGAGGGCTGAGGTTCAATCCCGCCGCGTACCAATATATTTTCGAAAAATATATGTACGTTATCCGACGCTCTTACGGTGAAGGAAAACATCGTGAGGAAACTGGGCACGCCTGCGAAGAGATTCAAAGGTTGAGCGGGAAGTCGTCAACACCGCACTGGGCCCGCGTCGACGACTAAGGTAGGCTCTGCCCTCGGGGGTCGTATAATGAGCTGATGATAATACCTATAGAAGTTGCTACAGGTAATCAAACATGAATGCCTATGAGCTATATTATTTTAGCCAACTTTATCTCATCCCATGTACACAAAACAGGTGGCAATGGAGCAAAGCCATCGTAAATGTAGCCGCCGCCCATAAAACAATTGCAAGACCAGGTTATAGAAATATTTATCCTGGTCTTTTAAATGAAAACGTTTCCCAAGCAATATGACAAACGTTGAATACAAAATCTAATTGCGGAAGATTCTTATCATCTGGATGGTATACCGTAATTTTCCTATCGGTAGTCGTAATTAATCAAGCCCTCATATGGTAGTGAATGTAAACGCAGCATATAGTGATTTTGGCTCATAAGCTTACTGCACGAAACTAAGTAGATACCTAGTTGAAACGTTTTATATCATAAACCAGAAAGCTTTAATCCGATATTCAATATTCATACCAACTTAGTTGATGAAACAAATGTTCACAAAGAAAGGGGATTTCTTTATTCGCTGGTTATGCGGACAACGCAACGACCTGCTGTCAAACAATTCGTACCGTAAAAGGCCTCAAAAATTATCCGAACGGGCCGTGTAGAGGACATTAACCGTAAATATGAAAAATAAAACACTGTCCAACGTCAGCGGAAAGTTGAAAATCTCTCGAGGGCCGTCGTAGAAACGAAATGGAGCTCATTACACAGTTATCTCACACACGGTGTATGTTTGGACGACGCTTTCAGGTGTTTTTTTTTAAATTCTAAATCACGATTTTTGAAAATGTCACCTTGAGACCCGTGTAGTGTAATGGTTGAGACTTTGGCTACTAAAGGGTTCTGGGTCTGATACTCGGGCAGTACAAACGTTTGTGTGCATGAAATGTCTACTTGTATTGGTCTAGGTGTTTCTGTGTAATATGTATGTATATGTATTTATTTACAAAAAAAATATAGGTAAGTTATCCGTTGTCTAGAACCCATATTACAGGCGAATGCTTAGTTTAGGGCTAGATGGTGCTGCGTGAAAAGTAAGATAATAGTAACGTAACAGTAGATATTTAAACAAAATCGCTTTCTCTGTCCCCATATCCCTTTGTACACTTAAATCTTTAAAATTACGCAACGGGCTGTGAAGCGGTTTTTAAATAGAGTTAATAAAGAAGAACATTTTTATGTATAATAACATCCATTAATAGTAGAGGAATAATGTAATTTTTGATATTTCTAATGTGATGTCGTTAATAATTAAATTTTTCCGCTTACATTGCAATCGCAGGCTACGGCTTCGCAGGCAAAATTGTGTTTTTATACACAACGTTCACAGTTTTTCTGTAGTGTATTTAGTATAAGCATTGCACCCGTGTAAAGCCGGGGCATGTCGCTACTTTATTTTTAAATGAAGTAAGGCTTTCCCTCAATCAATGTCAAGATATGAATATCAAATGATTTTTCCACCTTCTTAAAGGAGTTATCAAATATATTATTGATCGTTTTTTTATTTAGTAAAAGGGACGGTGGATTCGCTGAATAGGTCGTGAGTGATATACCTGACCATAACAGATCAAGCTTTGGTAAAAGTGTTAATTAACTAAGCATCATCTTTATCCACCAATTCTGTCCTGCCCCCGTCACCCGAGACGATAGATATAAGGTTTCATATAAAAAGTTATTTTGCTGAAACACTTTCGTAATTTTACTTATTTCTTACCTGGATATGGCTCCTGGCAGCACGGGTAGTACCTCTCATGCCTCTCAGCAGGTACTCCGAGAATGTCCCACTCCACTGAGGGATAGTACTCTCGAAGGTCGATGCCTACATCGACCATATCTCCTTTCTTCTGATTGATGTGCTTTAGATCGATCTGTGATGAACAAACATCAAACAAGCTTTATGTTAGCAACGTTTTACCTTGAAAATCATGACTAATAAATAAACAAATAAATATTCAGTGACATTCACACAGCGCCATTTAGCCCCAAGTTAAGCGTGAAGCCTGTATTATGGGTACTAAACAACGGATAAACAGTTTTTTTGTAAATACATACTTATTAACATAGAAAACACTCAGACCATTACAAATAGACCTGTTCATGCACACAAATGTTTGTACTGTCCGGGGATCGAACCCGGAACCTTTGGTGTAGCAGCCGACGTTTCAACCGCTACACTAAATGGGTCGTCGATAGAAATGTAAAAGCTAACATTACAGCTGGGTATGCAACTGTATGCACTAATGCCGCATTTTAAATAATGCAGCTTCAAATCCTATTTAATTTAATATATTTCAAAGATACTTGGGATAATTTAAAGTTGATGGGAGCTCTCAATATCAACATATAATGTCCTACTGCAGTGCAGAGGCTTTCCCACTAAGCAGGGTGTATCAATGGGGAGATTGAGGCGTTATCCACCGCGCGAGCCCAATGCGTGGAAGTTAACGACTATCAGCATAATTATGATTGTAACCGAGAGCGATAGATGAACATCAGAATAGCTTTCATCATCATCATCATCATCAGCTCATTAAACGTCCCTACCGAGGGTCACGAGCCTGCCCATATAGGGCGTTTAGGCCTTAGTCGTCCACGCGGGCCCAGTGCGGGTTGGATGACTACACGCACAACCTTTGAATCTCTTCGCAGGCGTGCGCTTGTTTCCTCACGATATTTTCCTTCACTATAAAAGCGTCGGATAACGTACATGTATTTTCAAAAATTTAAACACTAACTTTTCGGTTCACCTTAACAGTTCGGGCTTTAAACGGTCAACCTTCCTGGTAGGTGGGCAACAGTCCACACCATTGAGCCACCGACGCTTTTCTAAAAAAATAGCTTTGGTGTAAACTAATTAAGGAAAATGTTGGAGGCATTGATTTTTACAATAAATTTGAGCTATATTATTTGTAATGCTCCCTGAAAAGATTTTTTGGGTTCTACACTCTCTCTAGTTGCTATCACGAAAGATCATTTTTTATCGACGCGAGTAGATCCTAATAAATTATCTATTCTTACTCACGAACAATTGAAAGATTAATTGATCCCATTCTTTGTGGGATTTTCTCTAACTCGTATTTCATTTTAAGAGTATATGTGACATACGAGATTTCTTTCGAAATGGTTGGTGTGATTGCGGGATATATCGCTAATGGTAGATAAGGGAATGTTGTAAAAATACTGATCGGTTTTCATCAGTTTAGAGATATCTAAATACAATTCCATAAAACATACATTTTGTTGCCAAATACTTTGGATGATACTTATTAAGGAATTATTTACGAGTTTGAGACATTTAGGAGAACTGTATTTAGCATGTATGTCAGACAGTCAATATGACGCTGCAACTACTGACTTGTCATAGGAATTAATTAAACATTAATATAAATCTTGCTCCGTGTATCGCACGTGACATTGGCGGAATCATGGAAAACCATAAAACTATAAAGAAGAAGAAGTAATCAATTGTTTCAAATACTATATTACAAGTTGACAGTTTTTTAACCCTACATAAACAATTCGTCAAAATCTTATGATAATAAATGCTGCAAATAAAGATTTTACATTCTTGATTTATGTTGTAAATAATTTACCTGATCGCCATCATAGCTCCAAGATCCGAACTTCAAGAAGCAGGTCTGTTGATCGAAAGGGAAGTATCTGACGTCGATCTCACAGGAGGATTTGAAGATGGCTGGCGGAGTCCACAGCACCTTGCCCGTGTGGTGAAGTACTGCCTTTGTCATTGTTGTCACGACGTATTCTCCATCGGCGCTGTTTACAATAAAAAAGTAATCATCATCGTCAGCTCATTAAACGTCCTCACCGAGGAGCACGAGCCTACCCGTATATGGTGTATAGGGCCTTAGTCGTCCACGCAGGCACAGTGCTGATTGGCTCACTTCACGCATAACCTTTGAATTCCTCTTCTTTTGTAAGCGTGCGCAGGTTTCCTCATGATGTATTCACCGTAAGAGCCTACATATAATTTCAAAAATTCGAAATCACATTGGTACGTGGCAAGATTTGAACCTGCACCCTCCCGATCGGAAGGCAACAGTCCACACCATTGAGCTACCGACGTATACCATTTATATACCTAGATACAGGTTTATTTGAAGTATATGTCCACATTATTATGTACTGTATGCTGCAAATAATGGTGATTCAATGATTATAATTATAACAAAATAATAAGGTTACTCATACATATATTTTAATATCTCTAGTAATTACTCTTTAGGCTTGTCAAATACAAAACCATATTCGAAGCCTGTGCAATCCTTTGTAGGCTACGGCTGTTCTGTCTCGAGTCCGCAGTCGTTGTCCAAGCAATTGTAATACGACTATACTATTCTGACGTCACAGTACAGCTCCAAGTCAGTGATATCATCCTTCGCTGGTCTATATTAGACTGAATGTGCATGCATCCCACGGCCGTGACAGCTACATAAACCTATCAAAAGGCAACTCATACGTAAAGGGACGGAAATGCTCGTGTGCTGTGGTCTGATTTAAAAGCGTCAAGCGGGCAGCGATTAATATAATATTTTCGAAATGCACATGCCTTACAGACATTACAGATGACAGTACGTCAACTACCACATGTACCATTGGGTGAATTGGGTGAATGCTGATTGGTGTGAAAAATAATAATATCGTTTTATGAGATGCTTTTACTACACTGGTGCTACATTATTTTAGGTGTCACTGGTGGGCGCAATTAAAATAGCTTTAACGAAAAATTTTTTTTCATGTTTTCGTTTATAATATGGAATTTTTATTAAATGAATTCTTTTGACATATTTTTGTAAATGTGCAAAGATGATGGCGATTACAAAGCTAAAGAGTAAATTAAAATTAGCGTCCATTTTGTTGTTTTTTTTTAATAAATAATTATTTATTTTTTGTATATAACCGTCAGGATTCCAGACACAATAGAAAATTGTTTTTTTTTTTATATATATACGTCAGCGGCGGGTAAAGGTTAAAGTTAATAAATCAAACGCAAGAAAGATCTTTGGTCGATTAAATCTTTTGCAGATACTTTAAATCGTTAGTATTATATAAAATTATTTTATAAATCTCCCACAGGTTCGGAAAAAGACCAAAATTAATTAAAAAAATCGGTATAAAAACATATTAACCACCCTTTTCAAGTATAAGTCATTTCATCTAATTGAGTGAGAGATTGAACTTGATTAAAACATAATCTTTTCTTATAAGACACGTCACCTATTTCTAAACTTCAAACATGAAGACAATTCCGCTTTCGCTTACAACTTGAAGTGGGTAGTAAGGGCCGACACATCGTAAGATTAGTCGCACGTGCGTCGCTCTCGTTCACCGGCCATGATTAATCGGTCGCCGGTCTGTTTTGACACAACATGATGTATCATTCGCGAACGCTTTCTTGTCGATATTCGACGCAATCAATTAACTTGCCGATACGACAACTGTTTATGCTGCGTTGTAACCGCTGACATGTTAGGTCAGGTGTTCACGGGTTGAAATATACGATCGAGATGTTGAATTATTCTTAATGTTGTGGAAAATTTAAGTATATCAGTAACGTCTGACGACCCATTTGGTGTAATGGTTAAGACGTCGGCTATTACACCAAGAGTTCCGGGTTCGATCCCCGGGCAGTACAGACATTTATGTGCATGAACATGTCTGTTTGTATCGGTCTGTGTTTCTATGTCTAATATGTATGTATTTACAAAACAGTATATAAGTATGTTTATTCGTTGTTGCATATTACTGGCTAATACTTAGTTTGGGTCTAGATGGCGCTGTATGGATTATTGGATATTTATTTAATTATTTTATATATATTTAATGTTGGGGAAAATTTAAATATATCGGTAATGTAAAGGCGGTATCGCTCGCGGTAACAAAAGATAAACCAATAATAATTATATTTACAATTGCTTGGAAAATATCACCACAAGAAAAATCATGTATGTCTTCATGTTTATCTACAGACACTTCCCAAAGTTGCCATCGTTAAAAGCAAAACCTATGACATTACCTTTAGCTCGTGTCAGTTTCATGGTATTCCACCTTCGATCTAAGGTGATTTCCCAAGAGCGCTTCGTGACCCTGTATACGGCTTCTTGTAATGTAATATAACCAATGTTTTGGTACTCCATATTATATTTTATGTAGGTACCCTCAGATGAGATTGTTTTGCAATATGATTTAGTGTAATGGCTTGAATATTAATGTTCAGGGTTCGAATCCCATACAGTACTATTTTACTGTATATTCATAACACAGCCCTTCGCACGGTGGTCTGGTCACATGATTTTAGTCTTATAAAATTATAACTATTATAGCGTAGATAAGACATAGAATTATGCCACCCACTTCATCCGCCATAAGTTTATATAATTGTCATTCTAGTTGAAGAGTTAAAATATGTAGTTAAATTATATAGTATGTGTTGTATAAATACTTTGTTTCACCATCAGCTAATGAAACGTTTCCACTGAGGGCACGGGCCTACCTGGCCCTTAGGCCCAGTGCGGATATGTCGACTTCACGCACAACCCTTTGAAACCTTTCCCAGGCGTTCGCAGGTCTTCTCATGATGTTTCCTTCTCCTTAAGCATCGGATAACATACATATAAAAAAAAATTGAAAACACTTTGGTACTTGACGGATTTTAACTTACGCCTCCGGATCTGAAGGCAACAGTCACACCATTGAGCCACGACGCTCAAATATACTTGTGTACTCTCCGTTTTTACTACATTTTAACGTAATATGTATTTTTGAATTCAGTATAATCCTGTTCCGTTATCGATTAACACTGTCATGCCAGCCAAACGGCGAGTGCCTTCCAAAAGTATGGTAATGCGAGACTATTTCGTAAACACGGCCACCCATTTCCTGATAATACTGAGCGTCGTCCAATGATTTATGCGCAGTTACACCGCCATTGCCGTTATGCCGGGCGTCATGGGGTGGACACGGCTAGGGTTACCAGATTTAAATCAAAACAACAGACAAAACGCCTGATTTCCATTGAATAGTCCTGAGATTTCCCAAAAACGTAATATCGTTATATACATTACGGCTCTAGCTCAGGATGGGAGGAGGAAGAATGACAGTGGTTTGCTTTTCATCAGCAACTCATTAAACGTCCCACTGAGGGACACAAGCCTACCCGTAGCCGGGTGTTTAAGTTTTAGTCATCCACGTGGACCCAGTGCAGATTGGCTGACTTCACCCACATACTTTGAATCTCTTTGCAGGCAGGCGCAGGTTTCCTCAAGATATTATATTTCACCGTAATTGCGTCGGATAAACGTATATAATATAATCACGAAAATCGAAGAACATTGGTAAGTGGTGGGTTTGATCCAGCACCCTAGATGGGAAGTGAACGGTCCACAGTAATGAGCCACCGAAGCTCTTTGCTTTCACTTAAAAGAAGTCTTTAAATTCAACCTGTGTTCATTGCATGTCCTGAAAAATCACGACAAATTGCAAAAGTCGAATGATTCTGAGGTCTTTTAACAAATCCTGCGATATGGTAACCCTAGACACGGCACAATATAAACGCCATCTGACCCGTGAAATCTGTCGTTTGTCAGTACTATTTACGGGCACTGACATAGCCGATTCACAATAAACTGTGACGTGTTTTATGATTGTATTAACGTACGGCCGTCATATGTCTTGATGATACGCAATTGTTTTTGGACAATAACAACCTGATCGTACGGAGGTGTATGACGTATTTGTATTGCACCCGTTTCAGATCGTTTTTTAGTTTTACCGTTATATTATTATCGTTAACTTATATAATTGTTAGGGTAGGTACTCGCAATTACCGCAAAGCGTTGTTTACGTCAGTTTTCTGTAAAGTTGTGAATGACTCTCCGTACTTATATAATAATATTAATTAAGCTTATACATGTTAAGTATGTATTATAAAGTAGAAATAAATAAAATTTATTAACGTGTAGCATGAATAAAATTGTAAACATTATTCAATGCTATCCGTTATGCTATTAGATGCTATTGCTATAGACTGCTGTCCTGTACGGGGCAGAATGCTGGGCACAACAAAACAGCACTTAAACTGCACACTACGGAAATGCGCATGCTACGCTGGTCAGCGGACGTAACACGTATATACAAATTCGGAATGAATACATCAAGGATGTTTCGGAGTAGCGTCAATAGCTGATAACTAAAAAAAAACGTTTGCGGTGTATAGGCACATTCAGAGACGTCCTGATGACCATATGGTAAAGCTTGCTCTGAAATTGCCGGAGACGAAGCGTATGCGTGGAAGACCACCCGCTGGTTGACGACGGTCGAAAAAGACTTAAATGATGCTCATTTAAAGGAAGACGAAGCGCAAAACCGTGCGAAATGGAAAATGCGGACAAGGAAGGCCGACCCCAGTAATGGGAAAAGGTCTAGACAGAAGAAAAAGAAGATTCAATGCTATCCGTTATTTAAGAAATAAATAAAAAGCTTATTTAAAAATGGTCATTAGAGTCTGAACAATGGAAAAGAAAACCAAAATTTGTTCCTTAATTGCTTACCTATTTTAATGGTGAAATTATACATTCACTCTTTCTAGGTGATCAGAACACCCACATAACCATTTTATTCATAAAAGATAACTACTAAGAATTAAAGCGTCTTATTTTTTAATACTTACGGCATTGAAGTTGCGTTGGTTTTAGTCTACACCTTATAGAAACATCAAGTTCGTTACAAGAAGAATCGACATACAGTATTTAACGGTACCTTTATCAAATATTCCAGCCTTACATGTCAACTACTGAACGAAGGCCTTCCCTTAAGATTTCCACGCGGACGCTTTCAGTTTCAGCAGTCTATACATAACTGCAGAAAAATCACATTTTGTTATGTTAATTAAAGAAGTAGTACAGTCCATACATTTTAAGGTAGGTTTTGTAAATCCTTATTATTTTATTCTTATTGTGTTCAATATTGTAGCCAAAAATACCCGAATACTTGTCGATAGGGAATTCTGTTCGTGCTCGTCAAGAAACTATCGCAAAGGCCAGTTAATGATGGGTGATCGAAATATATTATCTCGAGTTCGTCAGTGCTTTAGAAGGTATCGGGAGGGGGTAACTACAATCTCTTAAAACAGTTTTGTTATAATATTACGTCAGCATTATTGTACCAGAAAAGACGAAGTAATATTATTGTAACACTGTTTTAGAGATGGCGGTAACCCCCCTGAAACGTTATGGCTAACCCTTAAGATGATTGTGTTATACCCACCAATGGCAAACTTTCCATAGCAATAAAAAAACTGTTCAGAAAATCCTAAAGAAGCCATTAACATGTGCTGCAAGCCAATTACGGGTGCAACCAAACAGCCCGGTATCTAGACGTGTAAACCTCAATAACCTAAATCATAAGTTGCAGCGCGCCTGTGCAATTATGGCGCAGGAACAACTTGGCGAGTATAACAATGCAATTTGGCGTTCCTAATGTCCGACCCTCACAACTTAGACCCGTGCTGTGCAAGAATTAATTGGACTAACTTCGATGTCCAATGGAAACGGGAATTTTGAATGCGCATAAGGATCCGATTTCGATCGACGATTGGCTGATTAAGTTTGCAGGAATAGATACATTTTTGATATTCCGAAGTGAAAATTGTGGTCACGCAGCGAAAATAGCTTTAAAATTTTTAAATTTCTATTGAATTTGGCCTTTACGTGACAGTATAAGTTATAGCTTGAATCTATTACCGACTAAGAGAGTTGATTTTACTGAGAAGACTTCTTGTGTATGACCTCGCTTTTACCGATGACCTGTTTAAGTGGTAGAAAATGCATGTCGATTGCTAGGTATCGGTCTGCGTAGTCAGGGTGTTTCTATATATAATATGTATTTATTCACAATAAAATGTATATAAGTATGTTTAACGGTTGTTTAGTACCCATATTACATTCTAAGTACTTAGTTTGGGGTTAGGTAGCGCTGCGTGAGTGTCTAAGGATATTATTTGAATAATAATAAAATAAGTAAATATCGACTGACATTCACGCAGCGCCATCGAAACTAATCATTAACCTGTATTATAGGTTCTAAATAACGAATTAGCGGTGCTATTAGTTTCCATAAAAAATAGTTTAATTTTTTATTTGCATATCAATGCCTTAAAACTAATTTGATGTTTTTATGTAAGTACTGTTTTAACTAAGTTCAAGATAGCACTCTTGGATTTATCTGATACTCTCATTACGTTTCAGTTTCATTATTTCAAACTTATAAACCATATTTCTAGTGATAAACGTATTGTAGAACACAAAAAATATTATTAATAATCATGGAACTATATTAGTTCTTAGGTGCTCGACAATAATGTAGAGTTTAAGAACCCACTTTGCAGGACAAGTAAGCAACTTATATTCACGTAAGTAACAATTTACAAGAAGCTAGGGTAGCGACGAGGGTCGTTTAGTAAGTAGTGAACATTCCACGCATAAAATTGTGTTAAGGTATGTAGCTAGTTGCGGCTACTGGACATCTTTTCATAATTAAAAGTGTACTTGGAAAATGTAGACAAATTATGTTTATTATAATATAACAAATGCAAAGGAAAATGCCTGATACTTTGTTCCTTTTCCAAGTACTCGTTCCGACATTATTCGTGAGAATTTTATCTAGGTATTCTTTTCCTGCTTGTGCGGTAATTTCAACATTTCCTTACTTAAATCTAGCGACAACACATTTAAGATCAAATAAATATCATCATCACCTGCTTATTCAACGTCCCCACCAAGGGGCACTTACCCGTAGAGGGTATGTGCCTTAGTCATCCACGTGAGCAAAGTGCGAATTGGTCGACGTAACGCACAACCTTTGAACCTCACAGGCGTGCGCAGCTTCCCTCACGATGTTTTCCTTCACCATACGAGCGTCGGATAAGGTACATATAATTATAAAACTTCGAAAACACATTGGTAAATGGCGGGATTTGAACCCGCGCCCTTCAGATCGGAAGGCAACAGTCCACACCAATAAGCCATTTACGCTCTCGGTTAATTAAATATCATGCTAAATCACTTACTTATTATAAAGAACAATGTCGGGCAGCCAAATGTGTTCAGAAGGCACGTACAGTTCCTTGACACCGCCATATTCCAAAGGATCCCATTTGAACTTGTGATCTTCCCATTCCTGTTTCGAATCATAAAAAAGGATACGTTACTAGAATTTTCTGACAGCACATATAGTGTCATTACACATTGAAAAGTCGAATGTAAAACCAAAGGTTTCAGGCTCGATACCTGGGCGGTACCAACATTTGTGGAAATGCTCGTCTGTTTAATATACACATATAACAATTTTAATTCAAATAATTTATTTTGAATAAAAAAATCCATATAATGTTGAATTAAAATAAATAACATAAAATACTATACTACATTAATTACTATTGTGGGATCTCAATGTACACCAGTTGAGATTGAAACTAACATCATCAGCATGTGACTCT
>PQWD01009992.1:49593-64572 GCA_019425675.1 Leucinodes orbonalis | reverse complement strand
AAAAAAAAAAAAAAAAAAGTTAGGTTGGTTAGGTTAGGTTAGGTAGGTTAGGGTTTTGTTAGGTTAGGTTAGGTTAGGTTGGTTAGGTTAGTTAGGTGGTGGTTGGGGTGCGTGGTGAGATCCCCTCGTGGTGCACCCTGGTAACGTCCAGTTTTGGGACGGCTAAAATCTCACAACAGGCGCGGCTAGTTTGACACTTTTCGTCGGCTAGTCGGGCCGCCCGTAAACCCCAATCACGGGGAACGGTGGCCGGTGTCTCAGTCTGAGACGCGGGCCGCGTGGAGACAACCACTATAAAAAACCACGGGGTGGGTATGCTCCTCTCCTCTGCTCAGAGGATGTCGGGAGTGGCGGGGCAACCGTTATCCCAGTCTGGGGACCGGGGACCGTTGCGATTTTCCATCTTTTCGCACGGTCGCGAGGAGCCAACCTCAATAAAAAACCCTTAAATCCCAAGGTGTAAGCGTGCCGAGGGGATGGATGGCCGGGGAGGTAGTCCCGGTCGCTAACGCTGGGGGGGGGGTAGTTGGGCCACCACGCCCAGTAAGTGGTACAAATATGAAAAACAGCCGATTTGACAAGTATTCCCCGGGCGGGTCCCAGCACTTCAGGTGCTGGGGAATCCCGCACGCGTCTCCGCAAGGAGCGCGTCTGCCCCACTGTATACGGGGGGGGCAAAAATCGGTCTTCGGCCCGGAAGGGCAAAGGGGAGTAGAGTCCGCAGTGCTCCAGTGCGAGCGCGGATGAGGATGGTTGGCGGAAGACGAGATGACGAAGTGTCGATTGTCGAACTTGACTCCGACGACGTGACGGAGCGAGAGGCGACCTGTGGGAGCGATGTCTCATGCGTCGGACGCTCAATCGAAACGCAAGAGAGCAGTTTTGTCCAGTTCCGAAGAGGAGGAAAGGGACCCGGATTGGGGTGCCGGACCAAGAGACGGAACGAGTAGCAAAGAGGGGACGAGGGCGTCCCCCTACTACCGGTGTTTACGTAGGTCTTGCGAAGGCGAAACAAGCGCTCCTCGATCAAGAGGAGCGCGAGCTGCGCCTGCGCACGGAGGAGGAGATCGTAGGGATGACGGCAAAGATTCGGGCACGTAGGGTCTCCGGCGAAGTGGCCCTCGACGTGCCCAAAGAGTGCGCCGATCCTGAGCTGCTCTCCCTCATTGAGCTCTGCCAACGCCTAGCGCAGAGCTCAAAATGCATTGCGCGCGTAGCTCAAACATCGGGCAACCTGAAAGGGACCTTTGTTAAGGCCCTCAAGGAGGCTGCCCTTGATGTGCATGATGTGGCTCGGGTCCTCGCCCATCGGGAGACGACCGAAGAGGAATCGCTCCTCCGCGACAACAACACCCGTCTGCAGAGGCAGCTAGAAGAGAAACAGCGGGTGATTCAGCGCCTGCAAGAGGAGTTAGCCGAGACTCGCGAACGGCCCCGCGTCCACCGATCTCCCGAGGCTATGGCGGAGGCTATAGCCGCGAGAGTTGAGCAGGCGCTTACTAAGAAGCTGGCTAGAGAGCAAAGGGGCCTTTACACCCCTGAGCGGCGTCGCTCCACGACGCCAATGGAGCAGACTGCCTCGCCGCATGTACCCTCCCCGATCTTGCCATCGAGGAGGACGAGCGCAGCGAGTAGACCATCACGGCTGTCGAGGGATTCTGTTCCCTCAGCGGCCGCGCCTCCCCCTTTACAGGAGGCGTGGTCAGAGGTGGCAGGCCGTGGTGCCAAAAAGAGAGGACCCAAAGCGCCGGCTGACCCGGCGCCCGCCGCAGCGCCGCAGCCGAAGTCTGCGAAAGCCAAGGGTGGGAAGAAAAAGCGCAAACGTAAGCGCAAGCGACGGCAACCCAAGGCGCCGAAAGCTCCAGCCATCATGATCACGATTGGCTCGGATGCCGCCGAGGAGCTCACCTATCCTGAGGTGATCAAGAAGGCAAGGCAAGAGGTCAACCTCGCAGAGTTGGGCGTCCCAGGCCTCAAATTTCGCGTCGCCGTGACTGGCGCGCGAATAATAGCTTCCGGGCTCGGACGCCATGAAAGCCGACATAATGGCGAAAAAGTTGGAGCGAGTGCTCGGTGATGGGGTGCGAGTCTCCAGGCCAGAAAAGTGCAGCGAGATGCGCATTACTGGCCTGGATGACTCCATCACCAAACAGGAGGTTGTGTGGGCGGCGTCGCAGGCGGCAGGCTGTGGCATGGGCCGATTCAAGGTGGGGGAAGTCCGACGGTACGGGAGAGGTCTCGGGAGCGTGTGGCTCCGTGCCCCCGTTGACATCGCGGCAAAATTGGTGAAGCTGGGGCACATCCAGATAGGCTGGAGTTCCGCGAGGGTTCGGCTCTTGGAACCCCGCCCATTACGGTGCCACAAATGTCTTCAGGTCGGCACACCAGGTCGACTGCACCAGCGAAGACGACGCAGCGGACTGTGTTACCGCTGCGGTAAGCCGGGACATGTCGCGGCCACGTGTACAGCGGCCCCATCGTGCGCACTATGCGCCAGTCAGGGCCGACCGTCGGAGCATGCCATAGGCGGCAAACTTTGCCGCAGCTCGGAAAAGCCGAGGAAGTCGCGCGGAGCACGGGCGTCGGGCGGAGTAGCCGCCGAAGCCGTGGGTTCCGCGGGTGCCCGCGGGCAGTGATTGGGGATGTCACTGCCCGCATTGCACGGGTACCTCGCGAAGGGCGGGACGTCCGGTGTCCTGGACGTCCTGTCGGCGTAGGATCTTGACGCCAGGGCGGGGGCAGCTGCGATAGAACTGCCAAAAGTGAACCCAGCCCCCCGTCCATAGACGCGCGCGAATGGACACCCTTGGTGGTTTTAGTGGGTGATTCCGTCGCCATGGCGGGCCCACTCCCTTTGGAGTGGGCCCGCGATGGCGACGGACTAGTCACATAACCCCGCATCCCCAATGGCGGGGTAGACGAGTGTCTTCCCAAGGATAAAAAAAAAAAAAAAAAAAAAAAGGTTAGGTTAGGTTAGGTTAGGTTGGGGTGCATGCCGGGTTACCTCCTCGTGTGCTTGGACTGTTGCTTGTCCTTGTTGAATTTGATTCGGCAGGGAACGGTAACAGTTTGGGCCGGTGCACCCTGGGCGACGGGAAAATCTTAAAGTTTACTTTGAGCATTATCTTCGTCGGCTAAATACTCGGCGGGGCTGGCTGTCCTCTGCCCCTCTGATTTAGCAGAGGCGTATGAGGGCGGTCAGGGGGGGGCAAACCGTTACTCCCAGTTTGGGAGCCGGGGACCGTTGCGATTTTCCATCTTTTCGCGCGGTCGCGAGGAGCCAACCTCAATAAAAAACCCCTAAATCCCAAGGTTTGAAGGCGCGCCGAGGGGATGGATGGCCGGGGGGGTAGTCTCGGTCACTAGCGCAAGGAGGGGGGGCTTCTGCGCCCGCAAGCAGTATCTAAAAATGGACAGTGTTAAAAATACGTATATTCTCCAAGAGGGTCCCAGTTGTGATGCAGCTGGGGAATCCCTCCCCGTCCTTATGGGCGGGCAGCCCCATGTATTTGGAGGGGGCGAACTCTGTTCCGCGGCTTTGGCCGTATCTGATGAGGAAGGGTCTGTAAATAGTTCTATTGTACATAGTAGGTTAAGCAATGAGTTGGTCTCGGGTGTTAGGATTTATGATAATCCTTCGTCTGTAAATATTGTAAATAGTGGTGCCGAAACACCTGTACGTTCGGTGCAAAATACTGGCAGTGTGGAGGCTCTTATTGGGGCTAAAGCACGTGAGTTGCGGGTGTCCCTTACCCGCATGGACATGGGAGCGTCTTCAGACTCCTCAATGGGCACAATGGTTACGGTGGGCTCAGAAGGGTCAAAAGCTTCTGGAAAATTTTGGCGAAGAAGTCAAAAAAGGTCGCGAGATGATGAGTCTCGCCGTTCTGATGGTACTAGATCTCGGTCTGACTCTGAGGATTCTGTGAGATCTCCAAAGGTGCGTTCACTAACTGCACGACGTGGTAGAGGAAGGCCTCCAACCACTGGAGAGTACATCGGTGTTAATGCTCAAAAAGAGGCGTATTTGAGATTGCAGCGAGAGGAACTAGAGGTACAGGCTGAGAAGGAGCTACTAGCTATGACGACTGAGGCAAGAATGACGCGGGCTGGGGCTCGTAGTGTTGTTTCTCCTGTGGGTCGGTCTGTGTTGGAAGGGGACGAGACTACTACAGCGACGCTAATGCAACAAGTTGGCGTCGGCCTTGATCTGGTTGAGAAAGTTAAAAACAAGTCCAGTCGTTTGAAAGGGACTATGAAGAAGGCCCTAAATGAAGCGGGAGATATAATCCGTGAGGCCACCTACAGCCTTGCAAGGCGTACTACGACTGAAGAGGTCAGGGACCTTCAGGCTCAGAATGATCGCCTTAAGGCTGAGGTAGATATTATGAAGAGAGAAATGGCTGAGTTGAGGGCTAGTCTCTCTCAGAATGTGACCTTAACACCTGAACAGTCACAAGCGCCGGCATCTAACGTCATGGAGGAGTGGGCCTCAAAAATCGTGAACGTTGTTTTTGACGAGGGTTAATGCTCGTTTTGAGGGTTTGGAGACCAGACTCAACCCTGAGCCGCGGCCGCCCTTGGCTCATGATAAACGGAGGGAGCAAACTCAGATGGTGGAAAGGGTAGTCCCAAAAACAAAAGGGTCAGCAATCATTAGTGCTGCAACCGGGATCTTAGCCCAAAAGACGGATGATAGCCTTACAGGGAAACCTAAAAAGAAGTCCAATAAGGCAAAAATGCCAGCAAGCGCTGGTCAAAGTAAGAGGGATGCTCCTGCTCCGAGGCCTCTTCCACCTGCACCTGCCAACATGAACGAAGGTTGGAGTAAAGTTGTTAGGAAAGGGCAAGACCAACGGTGCAGCCAAGCAGCAGCCAAGTGGCAAGCAGAAGACGCCTGCGCAGGCCACTATTAAAAAGACAAAGACGCCTCGATCATCTGCGGTAGTCTTAACTGTGCAGGATGGTGCCGCTAACCGCGGTATTACATATGCGTCGGCAATAGCGGCTGCTAAAAGCCGAATTAATATATCTGAGTTGGGCATTGAAGCCGTCCGGTTTCGCAAAGCGGTAACGGGCGGCACAATAATTGAATTGCCAGGTGTTGCCACTGGAGACAAAGCTGACATCTTGGCAACAAAATTAAGGCAAATATACAATGAAGAGGATATTAAGATCTCCAGGCCTGTAAAATGTTCGGAGTTAAGGGTTTCAGGCCTGGATGAATCAGTCACGGTTGGAGAAATCTCGGATGCGATTGCCAAAGTTGGAGATTGTCCTGCTGAGTTGATTAAAGTCCAGCCACCGAAGCAGGATTACACTGGACTTTATGCTTCATGGGTACGCTGCCCAGTTACTGCGGCTAGGAAGATACTGGAGGGTCGTCTCCTGATCGGCTGGGTTGTAGCTAGAGTTCGGCTACTACCTGCGCGTGATATACGTTGCTTCCGATGTCTTGAGACAGGTCATGTTCGTGCCTTATGTCAGGCAGATGTAGACCGTAGTGGGCAATGTTACAAGTGTGGTCAACTTGGGCACATTGCCCGCAGTTGTGTAAATGAAGCGCATTGTTCATTATGCGCTGCAGCTAATAGGCCGGCGAATCATAGGTTAGGCAGCAAATCCTGTAACGCCCCTAAAAAACGAATAGGAAGAAGAACGATGGCAAGTGCTCCAGGCCAGCCCTCGCAATTCACGCCTGCGAATAGGCTCGAGGAGGTGGAAATGGCAGGGATTAAATGGCCTCTAAGTTTCTTATGGTGAATCTCAACCACTGTGCCAGGGCTCAGGATCTTCTGTATCAAACTATGGCACAGTGGTCAACACAAATCTGCATTGCAACGGAACCGTACTTTGTATCGGATCGAGATGATTGGGCTGCTGATATAGATACAAAAGTGCTGATCATATCTAACAGTTCAGCAAATCACCACCATTAAATAGTGTTCATCGCGGTCATGGTTGTGTGTCTGTGGTGTTGGCGACATGACCATAATAGGCATGTACTTCTCACCAAATAGAAGTGTTGCTGAGTTTGAAGATTACTTGGCTCAAGTCAATGTCATGCTGCTGTCTAGTCGGAATCGTTCTCAGCATATTCTACTCGCTGGTGATTTAAATGCCAAGTCGACGGCGTGGGGATCACGTTTGACCGACGCCCGCGGCGAAATACTTGAAGACTGGCTCATGACAAATGGCTTGATAGTAGTAAACCGTGGCACAACTGAAACGTGTGTCAGAATGCAAGGAGGATCTGTGGTCGATGTGACCTTCGCCACACCGACCTTGGAGCAACGTGTTGATAGATGGGAGGTGATGGAGGGGTTGAAACATTATCTGATCACCGTTATGTATGTTTTGATATCTCCCCCCTTCATCCTGTTGTGAGAGAAGCGGGTCCTTCGCCCGTAGAAATAGGCCCCAGATGGGCGTTAAAGCGCATTGACCAGAAGTCCTCAAGGTAGCATCTTTGGTCGAAAGCTGGTCCCAGTACCGGAATCTATTGAGCCAAATAGAGAAGCAGAGTGGTTCCGTGAGGCCATGTCGCGCGTGTGCGACTCGGCAATGCCAGAGTTAGGGCATTGCCACCGCGAACAGCAGTGCACTGGTGGTCTCCGGAACTGGCTCGATTGAGGGAGGAATGTGTTGCCGCTAGACGTCGGTACTCCAGACATCGGAGGCGTAGTCGTAGAGACGAGTCGCAGGACGCTACACTTTATGGCATTTACCAGCTGGCCAAGAAGGAACTGAGGGCGGCCATAGGAGCAGCCAAGAACGCCGCCTGGGAGGAGCTTCTGTCTACATTAGACCGGGATCCATGGGGCAGGCCCTATCGGCTGGTCATGAATAGACTTCGCCCTTGGGCCCCGCCTCACGTCCTCCATGGATCCCGGCTTGCTGAACACAGTGGTGGGAAATCTGTTTCCTGACAGACCAAATTTTACGCCTCCAGTTTCCTTTGGAACGGATGATGTGGACTTTAATGAAGGACCAGAAGTCACCGAGGATGAGCTGGGATCTGCTCTACTGCGTCTTGCATCCAAAAATACCGCTCCTGGCCCAGACGGTTTGCCGGGAAAGGCTTGGGTGCTCGCATTGAAGAATGGTCTGGAGCCCAGATTTCGGGCATTGCTCTCTGCTTGCATAAAGGAAGGAACGTTTCCTCAGGAGTGGAAAACTGGGAAGCTTGTGCTCATTAAAAAGGAGGGTCGTCCATCTGACTCTCCTTCGGCACACAGACCGCTGGTCATGCTGGGCGAGTCAGCTAAACTATATGAGCGTGTGATTGCGGGTCGTCTTAATGAGCACCTGGATGAAGTAGGACCGGGCCTTGCAGAGAATCAGTATGGGTTTAGGCGGGGCCGGTCCACTATAGACGCTGTAGAAAGAGTGAAGGCCCTTGCTGAGGCTCAGGTTTCATCAGGGGGCTGTGTTGTGGCGGTGTCGATTGACATCGCCAATGCTTTTAACAGTTTGCCTCATGCATGCATAGAGGAGGCAATGAAATACCATAGGTTCCCGAAGTATCTGCAGAGAGTGATTTCGTCATATCTTCGGGACCGTGAGGTAATATTCCCGACAAAAACTGGCTGGAGCAAGAGAGCTGTAAAGTGTGGTGTTCCACAGGGGTCGGTACTGGGACCGCTCCTGTGGAACATAGGATATGACTGGGTCATCCGCGGCGCTATGTTGAGGGGAGTTGAAGTTTTGTGCTACGCGGATGACACGTTGGTTTTAGCAAAAGGAAAAACCTTTAGGGATGCAGCTATCTTGGCCACGGCGGGTGTTGCCCAGGTGGTAGATCGCATCCGTCGTATTGGTCTGAAGTTGCCCTCAATAAATCAGAGGCAATCTGTTTCATGGCCACGGAAAAGGCCACCCAGCGGTCGGCAATAGTCGTTGGAGGTGTTTCCATCACTGTCAAGTCGACAATGAAATACCTCGGGTTAGTACTTGACAGTAGATGGACCTTTAAAGATCATTTTGCGCAATTGGTCCCAAAACTGCTGCGAACATCTGCAGCATTGAGCAGAGTGATGCCAAACATAGGTGGTCCACACATAGGATGTCGTCGGTTGTTTGCAGGCGTTGTTCGCTCGATGGCCTTGTATGGTGCTCCTGTTTGGAACAACGCCTTGGCAAGAAGGGAGAATAAGGCTGCTCTTAGAAGATCACAGCGAGTGGTAGCCAAACGAGTTGCCCGTGCGTATTGCACAGTGTCAATGGATGCTGCATGCGCACTGGCAGGTACCATACCGTGGGAGATGGAAGCCAAGGTACTGGCAGAAGTGTACCACAAAACTTCTGCATCACGACGAAATGGTGAAAATTTACATCACTTGGAGATAGAAAAATTAAGGGATGAGGCTCGATCAAGTGCTATAGATGAATGGTCTGAACATCTTTTAGGGACTTGTGCTGGTGCTCGAACAACTAGTGCACTGCAGCCCGTACTGAGGGAATGGATAGACAGAAGCAGAGGTGCTCTTACATACCGAATGGTGCAGGTTTGTCTGGCATGGATGCTTTGGCAAATACCTGCACCGGATTGGTCGGGAAAACACTGCAACTGCCACCACTGTGAGCGTGCAGAAGACACTGCCCAGCACACTCTAGAGGAATGTCTGCATGGTCTGATCAGAGGGCGAATCTGACTGCTGTTATAGGAACAGACTTGGCACTGGCGACTGTTGTTAAGGCCATGATCAGAACAACAATGGTTGGGATGCTTTTAAGGCCTTCTGCGAAGAAGTCATGGTAGCAAAGGAGATGGCAGAAAGGGAGAGAGAAGACGATCCGTTGGCCGATCCCTTGCGACGTAGGAGAGTTGGTGGAAGAAGGCGCGTATTTAACCGCCAGAATTTGAACTAGTCATGGGTTATTTCCCAAGTATTTGTGATGGATTTTATGCACCAGTAGCAGGCCTTTTACACCTCCTGCTGGTGTTAGGAGTTATTTGTATTGTAAAAATGTAAATAGGTTAGTTTTACTAAGTGTACACTTTGTATATAGTTAGTTCTTAGTCATTGTACAGAATCAGTTGTATATAGGTGTACATAATAATGAGAGTTTGTGAAACAGGAGTACAGGCCTGTTTCACCCAAAAGGAGAAGTGGTCAATTGGTGAGTTCGTTACAAACGAACAATCTGTGTAAGAGGCATTTTTCGGGAAAGGCACAGCTACACCGATGCCTTGAAGCACAGCGAGATGGCAACAGAGGAATGTTTTAGTGGGTAGGCCATCCCCTTCTGGGGTGGAGAGCCCCACATAACCCGCCGTGCGACCCAGCGGCGGGTATGCAATTCAATGCATTTTGTACCTCTATAAAAAAAAAAAAAAAAAAAAAAAAAAAGGTTAGGTTAGGTTGGGGTGCGTGGTGAGATACCTCCTCGTGGTGCACCCTGGTAACGTCCCAGTTTTTGGGACGGCTAAAATCTCACCAACAGGCGCGGCTAGTTTGACACTTTTCGTCGGCTAGTCGGGCCGCCCGTAAACCCCAATCACGGGGAACGGTGGCCGGTGTCTCAGTCTGAGACGCGGCCGCGTGGAGACAACCACTATAAAAAACCACGGGGTTGGGTTGCCGCTCCCTCTCCTCTGCTTTCAGAGGCTTTTGGGAGTGGCTGGGGCATACCGTTATCCCCAGTCTGGGGACCGGGGACCGTTGCGATTTTCCATCTTTTCGCACGGTCGCGAGGGAGCCAACCTCAATAAAAAACCCTTAAATCCCAAGGTGTATGCGTGCCGAGGGGATGGATGGCCGGGGAGGTAGTCCCGGTCGCTAACGCAGAGGTGGGGGAGTTGGGCCACCACGCCCATGAAGTGGTAAACATTATGGATAAAAAGTCAGTTTTGGAAAAGAGTCTCCGGGCGGGTCCCAGCACTTCAGGTGCTGGGGAATCCCGCACGCGTCTCCGCAAGGAGCGCGTCTGCCCCACGTACTACGGAGGGGGCACAAAACTGCTTTCGGCCCAAGCGGGCAAGACGAGGAGTGGGAAGGTTCGGCAGATTGTGTCGAGCGATGAAGATGAAGAGGTTGTAAGCGTTACGGAGGTCGAGGACTACAGCGACGGAAATTCTGTTGCTGGTCTCGACTCCGACGATGCAACGGAGAAGGAGGAGACGTGTTGTGATTCGGCGGCAACGTCGGATAACAACACGAAACGGAAGAGAGCCGTTCTATCGGCTTCTGAGGGTGAGGACAGAGACCCAGACTGGGGTGCCGGTCCAAGACCCGAGAAGACACCGGTGGCCAAGAGAGGGCGCGGGCGCCCTCCCACTACTGGCCACTATGCGGGGTTGGCCAAGGCCAAAAAAGACCTCCTCGATCAGGAGGAGCGTGAGCTGCGCTTGCGCGCCGAGGAGGAAGTTCTGGGGATGGCGGAGCGGATCCGCGCGCGTCGGGTTTCGGGCGAAGTGGCCCTCGCCGCGCCCGAGCGAGCGGACCCCGAATTTTTGTCCCCTCCTTGAGCTCTGCGGACGTCTGTCGCAGAGCTCAAAATGCATTGTGAAGGTTGCGCAATCGTCGGGCAACCTTAAGGGTACTTTTGTCAAGGCCCTTAAGGAGGCGGCCCTTGACGTGCATGGTGTTGCCAGCGTGCTCATGCGCAGGGAGGCAACTGAGGAGGAAGCGGTCCTTCGCGACTCTGTCGCCGCGCTGAAGGACCAGCTTAAAGACAAAGAGCGGGACATCTCCACATTGCGGAGAGAGCTGGAGGAGCTAAAGTCCCGCTCCACCAGGACGGAGAAACGGGCTCCACCCGAGGCTGTGGCCGAGGCTATAGCCTCTCGGGTGGAGAAAGTAATTGTGGAGCGATTGCCCGCGCGCAAAAGGGTCCTCTACACCCCCGAGTCGCGCCGGGCATCAAGTCCCATGGACATAGCGCAGGTGCCGACAGCTGCTCAGTCTCCGATCCTAGGATCGAGCCGAGTCAGCGTCGTGAGCAGAAGATCGGCTACGACGGACGTAGCTGCCGCCACCCCGCCTCCCCCTTTACAGGAGGCGTGGTCCACGGTGGCAGCACGCGGCACCAAGAAGAGGAAAGAGAAGCCGGCCGGTACTAGTCCAGCTGTGAAGCCGCCACAGCCGAAGCCGGCCCAAAAGAAAAAGCGCAGGAGACGCAAGAGAAGGAAGCAGCCGCGGGTGCCCAAGTCGCAGGCGATCGCCATAACGATCACCCCGGATGCGGCCAAAGGCGGCCTTGAATACTCGGCCGTCATCAAAAAGGCCAGAGAGGGCATTAACCTGGGAGAGTTGGGGATCCCAGAGGGCATCCGCATGCGCACCGCCATGTCGGGCGGGCGCATTATTGAGATCCCTGGGGCAGACGCGCTCAAAGCCGACGTACTGGCAAGGCGCATGGAGAGGGTGCTTGGTGACGACGTCCGGGTCACCAGACCGGTGAAGTGCAGCGAGCTGCGCATCACCGGCCTGGATGACTCCGTCACCAAGCAAGAGGTGGTATGGGCTGCGTCACAGAAAGCGGGATGCGGCATGGGAGAATTAACGGCCGGGGACATTCGCCGACAGGGAAGAGGACTCGGAAGCATGTGGGTAAAGGCTCCAGTGGCGGTTGCAAAACTGCTTGCTAAAGAGCAACGCCTCTCTATTGGCTGGAGTATGGCGCGGGTTCGGCTGCTTGAACCCCGCCCTTTGCGGTGTCATCGCTGCCTCGAAGTCGGCCACACAAAGTCGACTTGCGAGGCAGAGGCAGACCGCAGCGGTCTTTGTTACCGCTGCGGCAAGCCCGAACATATTGCGGCGGCATGTTCGGCAGCGCCCTCCTGCGCATTATGCGCTAGCAAGGGCCGACCTGCGAACCACATGCTCGGCAGTAAGGGGTGCTCTCCCGCCCCTGAAAGGCCGAGAGCGTTGCGCGGAGCCCGGGCCAAGGGTGGTTCAGCCACCGCAGCCGGGAGTTCCGTAGAGGCCAGCGGGCAGTAACTGGGGAAGTTACTGTCCGCATTGCACAGGTCTCTGCGAAGGTTGGGGCATCCAGTGGCCTGGATGTCCCCTTCGGCGTAGTCCATTGACGCCAGGGCGGGGGGTTTGTTGCTGACATTCGTTCAACGAGAGCCCTGCCCCCCGTCCCCAGAAGCGCGCGTAGGCCACCCCAGGGGTTTTAGTGGGTAATTCCGCCACGGTGGCGGACTAGTCCCACATAACCGGTGCCATCCCCAGTGGCACCGGTATGCGAGGCATTTCCCCTGGGTTAAAAAAAAAAAAAAAAAAAAAAAAAAGGTTAGGTTAGGTTAGGTTAGGTTAGGTTAGGTTAGGTTAGGTTAGGTTAGGTTAGGTTAGGTTAGGTTAGGTTGGGGTGCATGCCGGGTTACCTCCTCGTGTGCTTGGACTGTTGCTTGTCCTTGTTGAATTTGATTCGGCAGGGAACGGCAACAGTTTGGGCCGGTGCACCCTGGGCGACGGGGAATGATCTTAAAGTTTTACTTTGAGCATCATTCTTCGTCGGCTAAATACTCGGCGGGCTGGCTGTCCTCTGCCCCTCTGCTTTAGCAGAGGCGTATGGGGCGGTCAGGGGGGGGGCAAACGTTACTCCCAGTCTGGGAGCCGGGGACCGTTGCGATTTTCGATCTTTTCGCGCGGTCGCGAGGAGCCAACCTCATAAAAAACCCCCAAATCCCAAGGTTTGAAGGCGCGCCGAGGGATGGATGGCCGGGGGGTAGTCTCGGTCGCTAGCGCAAGAGGGGGGGCAACTGCGCCCGAAGCAGGAAGCAAAATGGACAGTTGTAGCAAGAACAAAATACCCCAGGAGGGTACCAGCAATGCTCGCTCTGCTGGAGAATCCCCCCGTCTCTCGAGACGGGCAGCCCGTGTATCTGGGGGGGGCTCCAACTGTGCCGTGGCTTCGGCCGCGTCGGGAGTAAGGAGGAGATATCGCGACTAACGCGACCGTGTTCGGTTTCGCTCGAACGAGCGCCAGTGTCTTTTAGCCGACACCAAGATTTTGACATAGAGTACGACGACTCAGAGGGGGATTACGATTCTGAAGCGATGGATACAAGGTACAGCAGTACATCGTCCTTGTTTTCAGAACCGGGGCAGAGTCGGAAGCGACCAGCCCCACAGGAGGCATCTGCTACATCGGGCGAAAGATGTTGAGGAGCCAGGCCTGATAGCGCACGAAACGCGGCAGAGGCCGGCCTCCAACCACCGGACATTACGTGGGCCTTGCACAGGCTAAAAAGCCTAAATGAGGAAAGGAGAGGGAGCTTCGGTGCAGGCCGAAGAACAGATTGTCGAGATAGCGGAGCGGATTCGTGTGCGTAGACAATCGGGCAGTTTAGCGCTCCAGAGTTCAGCGTCTCATCCGGAGTTGGCGTCGCACGAGTTGTTTGATAGGTTGACGCAGAGCGCTATGTGCGTAATGAGAGTGGCACAGTCTTCGGGAACTTGAAAGGCACCTTCGTCAAGGCCTTGAAGGAGTCAGCATTAAATGTGTCACAAGTAGTACAAACGTTGACAAGAACGCACAGACAATGAGGAGGTCCGCGTCTACAGGATTCGGTCAGTCGTCTTAAGTCCCAGAACGACGCTCAAATGAGGAGATCGCTAGCCTCCGGGAGGAAATTAGCAAATTAAAGAAGTCCCGCCCTACAGGGACAGAGATGGCGGCCTCTAGTTCATCACATGAGGCCCTGGCGGGTAATTGTGGCCACAGCAGTGGAGAAGGCGCTGTCCGACAGGATGATCACCCGGACGAATCCTAGCGTCCCGGAGGTTGTGCCGCGTCCAGATAGTGTCATGGAGGTCTCTGGCGTGTCAGTCTCAGCCCATTCTGGCGGCTGAAGGTGCCCGCAAGCCGGGAGAAACCAAGGGGAAGGAAGAACTCTGCTCTCTCAATCAAAGGGGCTTGGTCAGAGTTGTGAAGAGGGGGAAAAAAAGAAGCAGAAAAAGAAGGTGTGGCGGCCAAGGTTCTGAGCCTTTATTCAGCAACTGTGGCTCAACTCAGCCCAGAAACAGCGAAGAAGAAGAAGCCTCCTAAGAGGAAGAATAAGAAGAAGAAAAAGAAGCAGGCTAAAGTGAAGATCCCTAAGGCGCCAGCTGTGGTTCTCACGTTAGATGCTGAATCAGAGAAGAACGGCCTAACTTATGGTGCTGCATCACTAGGCGAGGAGAAGCCATAAATCCCGCAGACTGGGATTGGAGCAGTTAAGGATGCGCAATGCTGTGACGGGCGCGCTATTTTGGAACTGCCAGGGCAGACCGGGTGAAGGCGGACCTCTTTGCCAGTAAGCTCAGAGGACATTTGGTGTGATGTTCGGGTGCGAGACCGTGAAGTGTGGGGAGTTGAGAATCACTGTCTCGATGAATCGATTTCAAGAGGGAACTGTCAATGGTCATTGCCAAGACTGTAAGTTGTTCGGAGGGAGTAATAAAGTGGGGGAAATTCGACGTTTTGGTAGGGTATGGGCTCAGCTTGGGTTCAGGTCCCAATCGAGTTGCGAAGAGATTGGGTGCAGGTAAAGCGTCTTCAAGTGGGCTGGAGTTCCGCCTTGGTGGAACTACTGCCACTCGTCCTTTAAGATGCCATCGTTGTTTGGAGCTGGGACACTCTAAGTCCCAGTGTAAGAGTGAGGCCGATCTCAGCGGTTTATGTTACCGCTGCGGTAAGGATGGCCATGTGTCGGCTAGGTGTTGCGCGACGTCCCCGTCCTGTGCGCTCTGCGCAGCAAAGGGAAGGCCATCTGGCCATGTCGTCGGGAGTAGGGGGTGTATTCCCCCCGAAACCAGAGGTAAGCGCGGCTCGCGAGGCTTCAAGGGCGGTTCAACTGCTCCGTCGTCGCATGCCGCGGGTGGAACCAGTGGGTAGTGTTGGGCGCGCACTCCCGCATTGCACAGGTTCACCTGCGAAGGTCGGGAGCACTCTGTGGTCTGAGAGCTTCCCGTCGGGCGTAAGTCCCATAGCGCAGGGTGGGTAATGTGTACAAGGGCACTGATACCTTTACCGCCCATACTGCGC
>PQWD01009992.1:0-45606 GCA_019425675.1 Leucinodes orbonalis | reverse complement strand
TAAAATGTCAAAGATAGTAAGTACTTCTATCTTAGCTATCTCAATTCTAGTTTTTTTGTGTACTCAATGATGCTTCTTAGTTATTCTATACTTTGACCTAATATTAGAAGTGTCATTGTACTCACAAGGGATTTTGCATATTTTTTATGACGTCGCTATTTAAGTCAGTAGTACATTGCTAACCATTAACAAATAAATGGCCTAAATGGATCCATTAGCTACCCCACAATAACTGAGACATTTCTCTTCAATACCTACCCATTTCAAATGGCACGTACAAAACAATTTCCATCACAAAAATTTTCCAAATACATTTCAAACAGTGACACAATTGGCCAAATTTAATTTGGACAAATGTCATCCACACTATACGGGTTAAACTGAATTATCCAATTACATCACCATTAACCCTCCCGTGCCGATAAAATTACAGATAAGGCACAAATTCAGTCAAACGTACGTCTTAACCCGTCGGCGAGTTGCCAAACTGAGTACTGGTCACGTGCGTCGGTATTGAACCCCGCCTCCACTTTGAGCGTAGCTAACTCACGTACTAGTTTTTTAGATGCTATCTGGCAGCAGAGACCTGCAGTGAAAATTCTAGAATTTCTTTCCGTTCTCATTATTTTTGTTATGTAATTTTATGTGTACTGTACACTTAATTCTATGGATATATTACTGCATTGAACACCATACTGAAATCGTTTAATTACTCGTATGATGGTACATGTATGACGCATTTATAATTGTAAAAGTCGTACGTTGCGTGCTCGTTTACTACAAGGGTTGGTTCTTTATGGTAAAACAATAGTGCAAACATTTTTATTCTAATAACATTTTTTGAAAGAGTCTGCTATTAGTATAATATTAATTGAATGGATTATATCATAACATTTTTTTCTACATGCTTAATAGTTCAGATCATAATTTGTTTACGCATTATCTCGTTTACTCAAAATATTAAGACTGATATAGCTTAGCTCAATATCGCAGTCGCCTAGCTCACTGTAAACACCTCGCTTTATTTTAGCAGTACTGTAATTTTAAGAAGTATATTGGTTTAGTTTTTAACACTACGCGGTTGCCAACCCTCGCGGGTGTTGCATTAACTCCTCTTTATTGCTCGCAGCGCCCCGCAGTCTGCCGTATATCTCGAAAATTATTCTGTTCGAGAACACATTTTAAAGTTATTTTTTTCGTATAGTTCCAGCGGTTTCATACGTGCCAGTGATGCAACAAAGAGGTGCGAATCATAGATCATAAATTATTTTTTGGTAGAAACTTAATTTGGCAGAATGGTGAATTTTCGTGTTTATTAAATATGAGATAAATGTATGAAGTCTGGTTTTGAGTTGTTAACCTCAGTCATCATCAAAATACTCTTACACATTTTAATTTTCAAGTCAGTAGTTTTTTTATTCTAGCTGACTGCTGCTAAGGTACAGTAGAAGGCTTCGAAAGAAATATTTTATAAAACCATCATTTAATTTAAAGAATGGGAATTCATTGCAGAGTATGAGTTCTCTTCTAAATTTCAAGGAAATTAAATAAAAAATATCAAATTGCTCAAAGTTAACCCGTGACCGGACCAGAGTGCCTACAACACTTGAAATCTGTCTCTGGAAATTTACCTACTGGCGAATGGTAACAAAGCGGTCCTGATTCGATTTAGCGCGAAACGAACGGGATCTTCTTTGATGTGACGAATCAAAGGCAGCGATCCGACTGTAATACACTTAGCCGGCCCATTTCAGGGCCCACCCCGCCCGCCTGCACTAGCAGGGTTCAATAAGATTTTCATTAACCGTTGAAAAGTTTGTAATGAGGATTCCGTATCCCCTTCAGTTGCGACGCGTTCCAAATGTTATGTGCTAACAGTGGAGTTGCCAGACACTGGAAAGCCAATTACAATTCAAACTTGTACAAAAATTAAAACTTTATGTGTAAATTGATAATTAAAAAAAAGGTTAAGTAAATTCACATAAAATAATCGGCGCATTGAAAAAAAACGATATTTAAAAAAAATATTATGAAATGACGCCAAACGTCAAATTCTTTATTCGTTCCAAAGAAGCTTATTATAAAGAGAACTATATTTTCCAATACAAAAATAGCCTTATTTTATCGTTACAAGGTTCGTATTTATTAAACTTTTTCGCCACTAACAAGCAATACAAGATAGCGATCATTTATTTCTAATTTCCATATACCCTCCTACGAAGCCCGCGCACAAAAGAGGTATCTTATAACAAGCACACTTATTTATATTTCCAATTACAAAGCCCCGCCACAATACGGTTTCCTTGGAATAAACAAGCGAAATATTGCCTTTCAAGCGCTAATTGTTTTATAAGAAATAGTTTTAAGATAAATCGGTTGTCGTGCGGAGGCCGAACGAATCAACTTGCGGAAATTATTTATAAGCAGGCGAACAAATAAGGGCACATCAGATAAGTGGCGGTTTTCCACGCCACGCCACGTGATTGATGCCTTCATTGGGTTAGCTGCCGTGGTCGCTATGTGATGCACTACTTTTAAATTGGTAATAATTTTATTCACCGCCACGGTAATACTCGAAGCTCATATTTTTAAACGTTGATATGATATTTAAAAAGTGTCCTTTTATTTTTTATTTTTTTGTTGGTATTAGGTTTAAAAAATAAAATGGCATTCAAGGAATTGAAAATGTTATTTGAAAATTGAAACATCTTAATATATTGTTTGCTATTTGGGCTAAGAATTAAGTTGTTTCGAGTTTGTAAAAAGTTAATGTGCCTTAAACGTTTTAGATCAGTTACGTAAGAGATTAAAACGAATAAAAGCTTAACTTGCTCTACTCCATTCTATTCCGTAATGTATTCTTATATTCACTGCGCACATGATTTATATTGTTCTTTTTAATATTTATTATTAAACAATATACCATTATTTTGAAAGGATATTAAGCATATCGGAAATCATTTTTACTGTTTATAATAAAAAATATTCTACTCCTTGACTACTCCGCCCCTGGTAGCTTACAATTGAAAAACCGCGGACTCTTAAAGCGAGTCCAGTCAAACCTCACCGTAGCAACTATCATACAAAATACATCTACCCATTCAGCGGAATTCTTATTTCAAAATTTTTAAACGGTTCGTTTTCCACAGATAAAAAAAAAACTAAAACGACTGGATTTCGCTAGCCAACGTTTTTCTGAAGAAATCAGATACCGCGTTTTCCTCGGCGGTAGCCCGGTGGGTTGTAGGTGGGGGCCACCCTTAGCTGGCGTATACTCGGCTATAGGCCGGCTATTTCCTTCGGAGGCGGATATCTGACGTGCAACGGTTAATGCAACGCTTTAACGAATGCCTACTTTTCACCGTTACGTAATGTTATGGCGGATTATTTTCATATACGAAACAGTTTGCGTTAGTGTAGTTCATTGAACCAGTTATTTTATACGGTTACCGTTATTGTATTTTTTAATTGATGGTCTACATTTATGGTTTAGTATAGAAACGTTTTATTTTATATTTTATCTTTATTACATATGTATTTTTTTCTTCTTTAACCGTAAAGCCGGTAACACAACAATATTACTAATAAAACGGCTTTACTGTGATGATTATAGTACTTACAAATATAACCCACAGCTTATGACGTAAATGATGTTACTTCTCACTATACGATTTTCCGAATATATTTAAATAATTTTCCCCCTTGAGAGACAAAAACGTTGCCATTTCATGAAATGGTTTTTACATTAATACAACAAATGTAGCAGCGGCACTTTGTACCCGTACCGTCGAAATATAAGATTTTCCATTAAAACCGCCATCGCAATAAGTATCTTACAAATTTAACCCTTTCAATGTACGCGAGTGAAAAGACGCCCGCGCACAAAGCCCTGGAATAAATCATGGCAAATTCTAAAGAACAATGAGGAGACAATATTAACAACCCTTTAAATTGCGATCAGTTCGGGTGCATCGCAATTATTGACGGGGGCCTTTCAGACCACCCTGGGGAGCTCAACACTTAATTGCAACGGGTCCAACTCGCCCGATGCGCCGTTATCGACCACCGCACTGATTGAATTAAATTTGTATGTCTTTGCGGTGGGGCAAGTAAGTGATTTGAAGTGTAATTTGAAGTGATGTCGTGTTAAGTGACACGCGTGTAATGAATGGTATTACTTGCACTTTTGTCAATCCATTTTGCCGCGTAACTTGGTTTGTAATATAATACAAACGTATATCTCATATTTGGAAATGGATAATGCAACCATTACACAGAACAAACTGCGGATCCTTGTCTAACTATTTATTTATTTTGGGAAGACTAGAGCTTAAATGTCAAATTAATACTACTAAAGTATAAATACAATGTTCATAATAAGTTTCTGCCTATATGCTCGACAACGTGCAAAAAGAAAGCAGTAAAAAAAAATAACAGACTGAAATGAGAATACTATTAAGTATTACATTTATGTGTGTCATTTGTTTATTTATTTAACTATAATTAAAACAAAATAATTTATATTAAGATACACTAACATTAAATAACACTGACATTGACATTAAAATTAAATTGATAAAACTATTAGTATAGTATTAAATACATAGTAAGATTATAGAATATAGTATGAAATACATAAGAGTGTTAAATGCCCTCCTCTCTCCTAAGTTGCTGTGCCCGACAGGGTCCATAATGTACCTATATAACAAATTGTCACCTTCTAAACATTGTGGAAAAGCAATAAATGATTGATTGATTGATTGAAGTTATACTAAATAAATTTCTATGGCTATAATAGATTTAGAACTATAGCAATAATACTTTTAGTATTACTCCATAGAAATGTGACAATTCAAATGTTTTTTAGTAGTCATTAATACATAATAATTCAAATTAAAGTATGTCCCAATTTACCCGCATCGCTCTACAATCTTCATACCAATCAAATGCAAAACTTTTGTCTCGCATTTCGAGATATCCGAAAACGCTTTTAGCGTATACACGAGTAATTAACAACGTAATACCTTGAAAGGTCGTCGCGAAGCAACTCCGACGAGCTATTAGTCAAACAATGGCAACTAGAAACTCCGAACAAGCAAACAACCAATCATTGTCGAGCAGTGGCAACTTGGCGGGTCACGGTCGCCAGTACAGTGTTTTAGGGTTAAGTTTAGAGCTAGAAATGTCTTCTGTACGGGCCCTCGTTTGCAAATGGATCGTCACTCTTTGTAAAACTTTGTAAGGTTGAGAAGGTCGATTGTTGTGCTCGAATATTGCTTTATATGGATACAGGGTGAAATGTTTTGTTTTTAGGGAAAAAACATTGTAGATTCATACGGTGTTGTAAATGCAGATTCAAAATGTGTTTTGTTCATAATACGAAATTAAATTTGCATCGAAATTGTGCAAAGTATGAGCTGTGATCCTAACGAAGTCATTTGCTTATAACTGATGCATTTACTTGAATTGAGTTTGTATATATATATAAATATTAATAAATAAATATCCACTAACAATGACACAGCGCCATCTAGCCCCAAACTAAACATTAGCCTGTAATATGGATACCGAACAATTGATTAATATACTTTATACTTTTTTTATAAATACATACATTTTATACATAGGAAACACCCAAACCAATACAGTCATACATGCACACAAATATTTGTACAGCCTGGGAATAGAACCCGGATCCCTTGGTATAATAGCCGACGTCTCAACCATGACACCATATGGGTCGTCAAATATTCTACTTAAGTTACGAATAAAGATAATTGATTTCATAATTAATACGAGTATTATAAGCTTTCTATTGCCTTTTTTATAATTATACTCATGAACTATAAAAAAGGCAAAATTATCAAAGTAGCGTTAGTTCAACTTATTATGTAATATTGTTAATATGGAAAAAGGCAATTGTTTCCCATGATTGGGTACATTTTCTTTAATTGCCGGCTTTCAGTCGTTCAGTACGCGACGGTTTGACCGGTCACTCACGACATTTCGCCAATTACACGTTACTTAAGTACACGTGGACTTGTAATACTTTGTGCATATTAATTGAAAATTCTGATTATATCGGCCTTTCAAACGTCGCAGCTAAGTACTACTAGCATGGCTGTCAGATTTGCTGGTTAAGAACTACAAAATATTATCATCAGCTCATTACACGTCTCCACCAAGGGGCACGAGCCTACCCGTACGCGGGTGTTTAGACCTTAGTCGTCGACGCGGGCCCAGTGCGGATTGGCCAACTTTACGCACAACCTTTGAATTTCTTCGCAGGTGTGCGCAGGTTTCCTCACGATGTTTTCCTTCACCGAAAGAGCGTCCGATAACGTACATATAATTTCGAAAATTCGAAATCACATTGGTACGTGGCGGGATTTGAACCTCAGTCCTTCCGGTAGGAGGGCAACAGTCCACACCATTGAGCTACCGACACTCTAAATATTAGTTCACTTAGATTACTGGTTTAAAATATGTCGATATGTTCTTAGTGTAAAGTACTTGGACTTCTAGCAGGTGGTATGTGATACGCCTGACCATGACAGATGCAGTGTTGAAGGAAATTGATAACAGTAAGAAGTCATTATTTTCCGTCAACACTTTGAGTTCAATACTGAAATACGTTGCAGCGTAAAAAGCGCTAGTCCACTTAGCGCAATTTCGCTGAAATTGCACGTGGACAAGCCCCGGCGCGCCTTTGTCAACCGACGCCGATAATTATGGCATGAACTTTACTAATTTCGCTAATAAAGTCCGGACGATATTTGACAGGGGCCGCTGCTCTTGAATAGGTTATAGGGTTCTATTCCCAGTTGGGACGTAGTGCGATGGATATTTGGATTTTGGTGCACGTTATTAACTCGTGATGCGACAATGGTTGAGTTTGAGTCCACGGTTCGTTTAGGTGATAATCAAACTGTTGGGTCTGTCTTGTCTAGTGTTTCGTAATACAAGGGATTATTTTGGCTCAATGATTGTTAGTTTTAGGTCCAGCAGATCACTATTTTGTCAAAAAGACCGAGCGTTTACAGTATTGGCTCAGATTTTATTATTTAATTTAAAACTATTTGAAATAACGTGATACACCTAAAAACGTTGGTTTAGCAAGTAGATAAGTGAAACTAAAGAGCGTAAGTTCACATAGCGAAATTAAGCCTGCACGGCGCAATCAAGCGCACCTTTGTTAAGTGATAGTAATAAAATAATAAAATGTGTTTTAGCAAAAATTTAAACAATGATGTTAGAATATTATAATTATAATTTCGTCAATAGTTTGGGTAAACTAAGCCAAGTACAAACTAGTCAATATTAAATTACCAATTCCTTTATCCGCTAGAACGAAGCACGCGTATAGACAATAGATTCGTGGATTATGTGTTGTTAGTTTCCCCCGTGCTACGTACAACCGCTTACAGAATTACACTAAAATGACAATAAGTATCCGCCGCAAACCCAACTGGCGCTACTTTTGCTCCGCCCAAAGCGGCGCTAAGGTTATAAAGCGTAAGTTCACTTAGCGCAATTTAGCCCGCGCGGCGCAATTACGCGTTGACAAAGCGCGGGCGGCGCCTTTTTCAGCCGATGCCAATAATGACGACATAAACTTTACTAATTTCGACGAAGACCGCGAACCGCGATGTGCGCTTGTTGCTCAGCATCGACGGATATGGGCTTGTAGTTTGACACTTTTAGCATAATTATTAATTAGTTTGTACACGAAAACTAGAGCGTCGGTGCGTCAGTGGTGTGGACTGTCGCCTTCCTACCGGGAGGGCTGAGGTTCAAATCCCGACACGTACCAATGTATTTTCGAATTTTCGAAAATATATGTACGTTATCCGACGCTCTTACGGTGTAGGAAAACATCGTGAGAAACCTTCATGCACGCCTGCGAAGAGATTCGAAGGTTGTGTGTAAGTCGTCCAATCCGCACTGGGCCCGCTGGATGACTAAGGCCTAATCACCTCATAAGTGTAGGCTCGTGCCCCTCGGTGGGGACGTTTAATGAGCTGATGATGATGTTGACACGAAAACTAATTTGAAAAAACAGATAATGTCATGCTCTGGAGCTTAAATCTTATTCTCTGTTATGTGAATGCAATCAATTTTTAATGTTTTCAACTTCCACGAAATAGCAGTTATTTGTCATCAGTTCGTCTTAGGTTTCGTTTGCGTAATTACATGCTACAATAATCATAATAAAATAAATTATACCTTGCAAAGTTAACATAATAACATGATGAGTAGTTCTTAATTGATTCTAGTATTCTTCTCTACAAACTCATAATCTGACGTTTTACCAATTAACACACACACACACACACACACACACGTGCATACACACACACCTATTGTAAAACATAACAAAGTAAGAAATGTGCCCCAAGCCTAACAGCGCGGTAGAGTACTCTGATAAAACGCCGCCTTTGACAGCCGGCAAGTTCGCTTATCAGCCGCTCGTTACGCGCTCCCACTGTTTCAATTGTTTGCTATGTTTCCAACGGTTTGCACAACACTCGGCAATATTGTTGTAGTACAGTTTCAATTAAATGCCCGATGTATTGCCAGTATTGTTTGAACAGCTTTTTTAAAGACTTCCGTAAATTACTGAAATGTTCGTAAAAATGGTTAATGCAGACTTGGTTTTGCTCATCATGAGCTAAATAGTTGAAGTATTTCAACCAACAAAAAAGCTTGTTATATACGATTGCTAGATAACGTTAATATACTAAAACCAAAAACGTATTCCACTAATTTCTTTAATAACTCTATTTGATAGTTTCTCAGTTAAGAATTACTTGGCAATGTAATGTTTGCGTAATAGTAAAGTTAACTAACAACGTCAATAAGCTGCAGCATAATCCAGCGTTCAAACAATCGATGGAAACAAGCCACAAGTGAATTATCCACTTTCAGTTAAAACTTAGCGCTCGAAAGCGCTTAGCGCTTAAACAAACAACGCTTGAGGCCGTCGCAAATATTACCTAAAAACCTCATGAGATATTCAGCGGCGAAAATGTTGAGTGTACACAATATAGCCTGTAATAATGAGAGGTAATTTGGAGACTCCAGCCTTTTTAAGTATAAAAATGTTGGGTGAATATTCCTGAATTGAAATTAGGTCCAAAGAATTACTGAAATTAGTTTTGAATGAGATATTACATTTTCGAAACTTACAATCAAACCAACCCCAGTGTCAGAGTTTATCAACCGCAAAATAGTCTAAAAATGATTTCAAATGTCAAATATAAATTCTATTTATACATACACTAATGCTTTTATTGTTTTAAATGTTTGTAAAATATAGATACTAACTATACTGACCCAAGGATAAAAAAGTGAAACGTCCAAAATACAAAATATAATATGTATGTCGCATTTGATTATCTTTGTCTATGAGTATATCTTAATAGGGCATCATGTACGAACAAATAAACCGCCCTTATACGACAGATGTGTTCCAAGGAGTACAGAAGCAGAAAATTTTCGATTAGCCCTTTAAACATTACGAAGAAAACCAAATTTCTCCACACCCCAACTTAGGGTCGTCGGAAATCTCTTTCGGTGTAATCAAAATTTAAAAGTGATTTATTCATAAAAGGCCTTTGAATGAATTTTAGGTGCGGGTTTATAAATTGTTTGCAAACCTCGTATGTCATAATGACACATCTTCCCTTATACGAAACAAAAACCTTTATTTGCCAATATATAATCATAATGTATTTAATAATTATTCTAGAACTAAATATGTAGATTATACCTTAAACAGTTATGTGGCTAAAAGTTCCCTGCCTCAGCTCATGCAGCCATGGTCTTGCATCATGCTTGACCAACGCTGATATTATGACAGTAGTAGACGAATAACGCAACTCAACATTGGTATTTAAAAGTAGTACCATTTACTATTAGCTTACACTACTCAACAAATTCTCTGTCTAGGTTGTCGCTCAAACTCCAGTACGAAAATTATTCATCAACTCGAACAATCTATTCGCGCCCTCCATTTCTAATTCCACTGCCGCAAAAAAAAAAGATAAATAATTCTCAGCGATTTCAATAAAGCCACAATTTCACGGGGGCGCTGGCGTGAATGCGCGAGTGTTACGATTTAATAGAACTTCAAAAGGGCTGGTGATGCCACAATTCTATCAGCTTAGCGCGAGATCCGCGCGTTATGCGTATAAAAAGCGGTTATCGCGGCCCTTTGCTACCCGCGAGGGCGCAAGGGCCGCCCTAGGGTTGAACACTTCCACGTTTTTGGCAGCAAACTATTTTTTATTTATTTGATAATGTCCAGGACGGTCAAGTATACGATGATACGCCTGACGATGACAGAGCGGCATTGAAGGAGACCAACAATTGATAAACAGTTATTATTCTCCATAAATGCCGCATTGCGCCCGTCACCCGACACAACAGATTTATGGTCTTACCCAGTAATTTAACTAACTACAGTGCCCTCATACTGAAATACAAAAGTGCATAACACTCCTATTTCACGGACAATATCTGGAACTGCAGTGGTAGTGGTAGTCCAGGTAGGTACCTAGATGACTCAGCATCGACTCTACCACCTATGTTCGTTTTATGATAATAAAGACAAATGCTGAACATTAATCCGCCGAAACAATATAAGAATCACTTAAAAATTACCTTATCCTGATAAAAAAAAAACATATTCTTTGATCAATAAATTTAGAAACTATGGACCTGCATCAACAAACTCACGCTCATTCCATGAGCACAGTGGCATAAGCATTCATCCGGATACTCAAAGTTTATCTTAGTCATAAGTCCTTTAGTCCATTATTTACTTAAAATATGTTCTACGATATCATAAAACATTTTCATTTTAGACAACCCTACACATTAGCGCCAAAAAGCAACTATTGCGATCTTTTCGCTTGTTTTAAGTACATCGCCGTGTCGCTGTAAATTCGTGACGTACTGAGTAAGTCCAGCAAGCATTGGCCGACGTACAATCATATTGGGACGATTCTTGCGTATAACACCATTAGTGAAGATGCGTTAATATCTACAACGTATTTAGTATGAATATAGACTTAAGCGTATACTACTACTACATAGGTTGTGTAGTTGCCGACTACTAAACCCTAACAAGTCCAGCACTGACAACGTAGCCAAAACCTCGTTCGCTATTCGCCAAGATGCACCTCTTATAATGCTGGTGTGGTTGGTCTAAACTAATTAAACATTTTAAGAAATGTTATTAAGAATTTAAAGCAATATAAAATTGGTTATTACACGAAATAAATGCACTACAGCATTTGGGTCCGTGTATGATAACGTATGACTAAGTAACACATGCACTAAGAATCGGAAGAGGTTTCTGAAAAGTGAGTGGAATCGAAAGAATCTCGAAAAGAGCAATCTATAGGTTTAATCAACACTCACTTGTGTAATTGTTTAATTTGCAAATTCACTCAATTGATTAAAACTCCTTCTGAAATGAATAACACTCACAAGACAGACAATAGGAATTGCGCAGCGAAATCCTACAAAGTAAAATGTAATTNTGAAAGGTCGTCGCGAAGCAACTCCGACGAGCTATTAGTCAAACAATGGCAACTAGAAACTCCGAACAAGCAAACAACCAATCATTGTCGAGCAGTGGCAACTTGGCGGTCACGGTCGCCAGTACAGTGTTTTAGGGTTAAGTTTAGAGCTAGAAATGTCTTCTGTACGGGCCCTCGTTTGTAAATGGATCGTCACCACAGATTTCCCAATACAGGAGATGGGGCAAGCCGCGTTTAAAGTGCGACAACTGTAAGCTCAACGAGCATACACTGGCTACCAGTTTACGCTCTGTGAGACGAGTCAACACGCACAAATATTAGAAGAAGTTACTGTTTTTTTTTTCAAATGCCATCCTGTTGCAATTGTAACATGCCATCATCGCAATGAATCAGTAAATTTACCAAGAAATATAATAACTTTTCACAGGTAAGAACCGAAAAGAAATTGCGACACTGGGACTGCCTATAAACTTGGCGGCTTGTCCAGTCTAATGTATATTCTGATGTCTGTGATCGTCACTCTTTGTAAAACTTTGTAAGGTTGAGAAGGTCGATTGTTGTGCTCGGAATATTGCTTTATATGGATAAAGGGTGAAATGTTTTGTTTTTAGGGAAAAACATTGTAGATTTATACGGTGTTGTTAATGCAGATTCAAAATGTGTTTTGTTCATACTACGAAATTAAATTTGCATCGAAATTTTGCAAAGTATGAGCTGTGATACTAACGAAGTCATTTGCTTATAACTGATGCATTTACTTGAATTGAGTTTGTATATATATATAAATATTAATAAATAAATATCCACTAACAATGACACAGCGCCATCTAGCCCCAAACTAAGCATTAGCCTGTAATATGGATACCGAACAATTGATTAATATACTTTATACTTTTTTTATAAATACATACATTTTATACATAGGAAACACCCAAACCAATACAGTCATACATGCACACAAATATTTGTACAGCCTGGGAATAGAACCCGGATCCCTTGGTATAATAGCCGACGTCTCAACCATGACACCATATGGGTCGTCAAATATTCTACTTAAGTTACGAATAAAGATAATTGATTTCATAATTAATACGAGTATTATAAGCTTTCTATTGCCTTTTTTATAATTATACTCATGAACTATAAAAAAGGCAAAATTATCAAAGTAGCGTTAGTTCAACTTATTATGTAATATTGTTAATATGGAAAAAGGCAATTGTTTCCCATGATTGGGTACATTTTCTTTAATTGCCGGCTTTCAGTCGTTCAGTACGCGACGGTTTGACCGGTCACTCACGACATTTCGCCAATTACACGTTACTTAAGTACACGTGGACTTGTAATACTTTGTGCATATTAATTGAAAATTCTGATTATATCGGCCTTTCAAACGTGGCAGCTAAGTACTACTAGCATGGTACGATTTGCTGGTTAAGAACTACAAAATATCATCATCAGCTCATTACACGTCTCCACCAAGGGGCACGAGCCTACCCGTACGCGGGTGTTTAGACCTTAGTCGTCGACGCGGGCCCAGTGCGGATTCGCCAACTTTACGCACAACCTTTGAATTTCTTCGCAGGTGTGCGCAGGTTCCTCACGATGTTTTCCTTCACCGAAAGAGCGTCCGATAACGTACATATAATTTCGAAAATTCGAAATCACATTGGTACGTGGCGGGATTTGAACCTCAGTCCTTCCGGTAGGAGGGCAACAGTCCACACCATTGAGCTACCGACACTCTAAATATTAGTTCACTTAGATTACTGGTTTAAAATATGTCGATATGTTCTTAGTGTAAAGTACTTGGACTTCTAGCAGATGGTATGTGATACGCCTGACCATGACAGATGCAGTGTTAAAGGAAATTGATAACAGTAAGAAGTCATTATTTTCCGTCAACACTTTGAGTTCAATACTGAAATACGTTGCAGCGTAAAAAGCGCTAGTCCACTTAGCGCAATTTCGCTGAAATTGCACGTGGACAAGCCCCGGCGCGCCTTTGTCAACCGACGCCGATAATTATGGCATGAACTTTACTAATTTCGCTAATAAAGTCCGGACGATATTTGACAGGGCCGCTGCTCTTGAATAGGTTATAGGGTTCTATTCCCAGTTGGGACGTAGTGCGATGGATATTTGGATTTTGGTGCACGTTATTAACTCGTGATGCGACAATGGTTGAGTTTGAGTCCACGGTTCGTTTAGGTGATAATCAAACTGTTGGGTCTGTCTTGTCTAGTGTTTCGTAATACAAGGGATTATTTTGGCTCAATGATTGTTAGTTTATGTCCAGCAGATCACTATTTTGTCAAAAAGACCGAGCGTTTACAGAACCTATTGGCTCAGATTTTATTATTTAATTTTAAACTGTTGAAAAAACGTTGGTTTAGCAAGTAATAAGTGAAACTAAAGAGCGTAAGTTCACATAGCGAAATTAAGCCTGCACGGCGCAATCAAGCGCACCTTTGTTAAGTGATAATAATAAATAATAAAATGTGTTTTAGCAAAAATTTAAACAATGATGTTAGAATATTTAATTATAATTCGTCAATAGTTTGGGTAAACTAAGCCAAGTACAAACTAGTCAATATTAAATTACCAATTCCTTTATCCGCTAGAACGAAGCACGTGTATAGACAATAGATAATCCATGAATCTAGCGTTGTTAGTTTTCCCCCGAGCTACGTACAACCGCTTACAGATAATTACACTAAAATGACAATAAGTATCCGCCGCAAACCCAACTGGCGCTACTTTTGCTCCGCCCAAAGCGGCGCTAAGGTTATAAAGCGTAAGTTCACTTAGCGCAATTTAGCCCGCGCGGCGCAATTACGCGTTGACAAAGCGCGGGCGGGGCCTTTTTCAGCCGATGCCAATAATGACGACATAAACTTTACTAATTTCGACGAAGACCGCGAACCGCGATGTGCGCTTGTTGCTCAGCATCGACGGATATGGGCTTGTAGTTTGACACTTTTTAGCATAATTATTAATATTAGTTTGTACACGAAAACTAATTTGAAAAAACAACAGATAATGTCATGCTCTGGAGCTAAATCTTATTCTCTGTTATGTGAATGCAATCAATTTTTAATTGTTTCAACTTCCCACGACAAATGCAGTTATTTGTCATCAGTTTCGTCTTAGGTTTCGTTTGCGTAATTACATGCTACAATAATCATAAATAAAATAAATTATACCTTGCAAAGTTAACATAATAACATGATTGAGTAGTTCTTAATTGATTCTAGTATAGTAATTCTTCTCTACAAACTCATAATCTGACGTTTTACCAATTACACACACACACGCGCGCGGGTGTCGCACACGCGCATACACACACACACCTATTGTAAAACATAACAAAGTAAGAAATGTGCCCCAAGCCTAACAGCGCGGTAGAGTACTCTGATAAAACGCCGCCCTTTGACAGCCGGCAAGTTCGCTTATCAGCCGCTCGTTACGGCGCTCCCACTGTTTCAATTGTTTGCTATGTTTCCAACGGGTTTGCACAACACTCGGCAATATTGTTGTAGTACAGTTTCAATTAAATGCCCGATGTATTTGCCAGTATTGTTTGAACAGCTTTTTTAAAGACTTCCGTAAATTACTGAAATTTTCGTAAAAATGGTTAATGCAGACTTGGTTTTGCTCATCATGAGCTAAATAGTTGAAGTATTTCAACCAACAAAAAAGCTTGTTATATACGATTGCTAGATAACGTTAATATACTAAAACCAAAAATGTATTCCACTAATTTCTTTAATAACTCTATTTGATAGTTTCTCAGTTAAGAATTACTTGGCAATGTAATGTTTGCGTAATAGTAAAGTTAACTAACAACGTCAGTAAGCTGCAGCATAATCCAGCGTTCAAACAATCGATGGAAACAAGCCACAAGTGAATTATCCCACTTTCAGTTAAAAACTTAGCGCTCGAAAGCGCTTAGCGCTTAAACAAACAACGCTTGAGGCCGTCGCAAATATTACCTAAAAACCTCATGAGATATTCAGCGGCGAAAATGTTGAGTGTACACAATATAGCCTGTAATAATGAGAGGTAATTTGGAGACTCCAGCCTTTTTAAGTATAAAAATGTTGGGTGAATATTCCTGAATTGAAATTTAGGGTCCAAAGAAATAACTGAAATTAGTTTTGAATGAGATATTACATTTTCGAAACTTACAATCAAACCAACCCCAGTGTCAGAGTTTATCAACCGCCAAAATAGTCTAAAAAATTCTATGTTATACATACACTAATGCTTTTATGTTTCAAATGTTTGTAAAATATAGATACTAACTATACTGACACAAGGATAAAAATGCGAAACGTCCAAAATACAAAAAATAATATGTATGTCGCATTTGATTATCTTTGTCTATGAGTATATCTTAATAGGGCATCATGTACGAACAAACAAACCGCCCTGATACGACAGATGTGTTCCAAGGAGTACAGAAGCAGAAAATTTTCGATTAGCCCTTTAAACATTACGAAAAAACCAAATTTCTCCACACCCCAACTTAGGGTCGTCGGAAATCTCTTTCGGTGTAATCAAAATTTAAAAGTGATTTATTCATAAAAGGCCTTTGAATGAATTTTAGGTGCGGGTTTATAAATTGTTTGCAAGCCTTTCATCGTATGTCATAATGACACACCTTCCCTTATACGAAACAAAAACCTTTATTTGCCAATATATAATCATAATGTATTTAATAATAATTCTAAAACAAAATAAATTAATTCAAATAATAAAAACTAAGAAACTTACAAAACGTAAAAAGGTGTCCCAAATCACTGTCCCTAGTCTGTGACATGTACCCATAGGCTGGCAACATTCCCGCGTTGTATAGCCAAACTTAAACGTTGACCAAGAAAGGCACTCGCCTGTCACCTGTATACTCGGCTACACGTTTTATATTCTAAAACTAAATATGTACATTATACCTTAAACAGTAATGTGGCTAAAAGTTCCCTGCCTCAGCTCATGCAGCCATGGTCTTGCATCATGCTTGACCAACGCTGATATTATGACAGTAGTAGACGAATAACGCAACTCAACATTGGTATTTAAAAGTAGTACCATTTACTATTAGCTTACACTACTCAACAAATTCTCTGTCTAGGCTGTCGCTCAAACTCCAGTACGAAAATTATTCATCAACTCGAACAATCTATTCGCGCCCTCCATTTCTAATTCCACTGCCGCAAAAAAAAAGATAAATAATTCTCAGCGATTTCAATAAAGCCACAATTTTACGGGGGCGCTGGCGTGAATGCGCGAGTGTTACGATTTAATAGAACTTCAAAAGGGCTGGTGATGCCACAATTCTATCAGCTTAGCGCGAGATCCGCGCGTTATGCGTATAAAAAGCGGTTATCGCGGCCCTTTGCTACCCGCGAGGGCGCAAGGGCCGCCCTAGGGTTGAACACTTCCACGTTTTTGGCAGCAAACTATTTTTCATTTATTTGATAATGTCCAGGACGGTCAAGTATACGATGCTACGCCTGACGATGACAGAGCGGCATTGAAGGAGACCAACAATTGATAAACAGTTATTATTCTCCATAAATGCCGCATTGCGCCCGTCACCCGACACAACAGATTTATGGTCTTACCCAGTAATTTAACTAACTACAGTGCCCTCATACTGAAATACAAAAGTGCATAACACTCCTATTTCACGGACAATATCTGGAACTGCAGTGGTAGTGGTAGTCCAGGTAGATGACTCAGCATCGACTCTACCACCTATGTTCGTTTTATGATAATAAAGACAAATGCTGAACATTAATCCGCCGAAACAATATAAGAATCACTTAAAAATTACCTTATCCTGATAAAAAAAACATATTCTTTGATCAATAAATATAGAAACTATGGACCTGCATCAACAAACTCACGCTCATTCCATGAGCACAGTGGCATAAACATTCATCCGGATACTCAAAGTTTATCTTAGTCATAAGTCCTTTAGTCCATTATTTACTTAAAATATGTTCTACGATATCATAAAACATTTTCATTTTAGACAACCCTACACATTAGCGCCAAAAAGCAACTATTGCGATTTTCGCTTGTTTTAAGTACATCGCCGTGTCGCTGTAAATTCGTGACGTACTGAGTAAGTCCAGCAAGCATTGGCCGACGTACAATCATATTGGGACGATTCTTGCGATATAACACCATTAGTGAAGATGCGTTAATATCTACACGACGTATTTAGTATGAATATAGACTTAAGCGTATACTACTACTACATAGGTTGTGTAGTTGCCGACTACTAAACCCTAACAAGTCCAGCACTGACAACGTAGCCAAAACCTCGTTCGCTATTCGCTAAGATGCACCTCTTATAATGCTGGTGTGGTTGGTCTAAACTAATTAAACATTTTAAGAAATGTTATTAAGAATTTAAAGCAATATAAAATTGGTTATTACACGAAATAAATGCACTACAGCATTTGGGTCCGTGTATGATAACGTATGACTAAGTAACACCATGCACTAAGAATCGGAAGAGGTTTCTGAAAAGTGAGAGGAATCGAAAGAATCTCGAAAAGAGCAATCTATAGGTTTAATCAACACTCACTTGTGTAATTGTTTAATTTGCAAATTCACTCAATTGATTAAAACTCCTTTCTGAAATGAATAACACTCACAAGACAGACAATAGGAATTGCGCAGCGAAATCCTACAAAGTAAAATGTAATTCACCAGAAAATCTTTACCTCGATTCAACATAACTTTTGTATGGGGCCCATGACGAGTTCTTACAAAAAGCAATCTTCTATGAAAATCAATCGGCTGATGGGTTTTCTTAAATATGAGAAGGTGAATTTGTTGACTCCACTCCAATTAGGTAAAAGCAATTCAGAATATGTACTCAATTCTTCCCATAAAAATATTATATATACCATACTAAAACTCGGAGACGTAAATATGTTTGTAGGGTTAATTATGATACCCACCTAACTACCGACCTTTGCGGTATTACCATTGAGTCTTAAATATATTTGGTTAATTTAAGTTTTACACAGCTTTAGATATCTGGCGAAAAATGGGGGAGACCTATATCCAACAGTGGACTGCGATCGGTTGAATACTAATTTTCTACTAATCCTTGTATCGAAGTTCCTTACAATTTATTAGCATTTGTGTGCAGGAACATCTCTCATTGTAGTGGTCATATGTATTTACGAAAAAATATGTTTATCCGTTAATTAGCACCCATATTAAAGGCTATTGCTTTGTTTGGGACTAGATGACACTTGTGTGAATTTCAGCAGATATAAATATATATATCTCAACAGTCTAGACAGTACGCACTCGATATATCAGCAAAAATGCGCTCCAGATTATTGCAGTGGTGCATTCATTGCATGTTATTTGCATGAGGCGCAGGTTCGAGGCAACGCCAAAATGAGAGTCGAAAGAAAAATGTCGGCCTTGTATTTATTGTTTCAATTAGTTGGCCGCTTGCCGGCGATATCCCATGTTTATCGGCACGTGCTTTTTTATAGTAAGCAGTGCGGTTGTGCATTTGTTATAATAATTGTGTGATTATTTGGCTGTGGTTGGATATTTTTGGTGAATTTTCCTTCAAATAGTGTAATGCGCCACTGTGTTCCGGGAAAAGGGTATCTACTGTAGATAGTGAATTACTGGCTATTAGACCTAACAGCGTGTGAGAATATCATGTGACGGAAAATATAAATACACTGTGATGAGCACAAAATAACTGGAGAACTGTTAGAGAGAGTCGCATTATTTATAGCGTGCATGAAATGTGACTTAATATTATTAAATCAAGAAAACAGACCACGCTATATAAGTAATTTTAAATATTATAGTGTGGTCAAGTTTTAAAACGTTATTTTAAACAATCAAACTCTACAAATTAAATATTTCCGAAACCCTGCAAACGCGAATCGGCGCAATTAAAATGGCGCAATTCCAGCGCGTGCGATTAATCCGGCCATTGTCCGCGCGAGCATGCGCAACAATGGCGCAATCCGGACTGACGCTGCGACTTCGGCGCTCGGTCAAACACGTAATTTGCGGCTGCTGACTCGATGGTAGGGTTACCAGATGAAAAAATCAAAAGATCTGATTTCCATGGAAAGTCCTAAGATTTTATACAGTAAGAGCGGTGGGAAGTGGTTATTTTTAGTTTTACTTGAATAAATAATGTACTTATACATTTTAAATAAAAAATGCAATTTTTACAAAAATAAGATCATGTCTAGGTGGTAATATAAAGATCTTTCAAATAAAGGTAACTAATGTTCATTGAAAATCCTTAGTATCATTACTATTACAAAATGCGGCCGCAATGAGAAAACGCTGAGTAATGTCGAAAATTACTGAAATCTCCATGACAAATGCTGAAATATGGTAACCCTGGAATGAGCTCTTTTGCTATAGGCAGTCATGGGAAGGGCTAAAGCAGAAAGGGATTCTATGTGCAAAAGGCAGGTAGTGCTGCTTCGAAGACTAGGCTTAACCAAAGTCTGTTAACAGATGCCACTGTACAATATCTTAATTGTAGGATAGTTATAATTGATAATTGCTTGCTCTTCTTTGGTAATCATCAGGATAGATTGATGATTTATCGATACGAATTACTCGATAGCTTGAATTCATATCACAGGTTAACGAAAATACTGATGGGGTTATGAGACTAATTAGCTAGCAAACACTTGCTTGTTTCTCTTGTTTTTTACAAGAATTATTTGTTTATATTCCAACAGCGCTATGACGCCTTATCTGGAAATAATGACTACGTCTAAGATGTATAGCGCGCAAAACTAGAAAAGTAATAATTTATTTAACTTTGGCTTTGATTACACGTAGTTTTATTAATGCTTGAAATTCATACGAAATTGAAATTTTTATTTTTTGATGACCCATCTGGTGTAAGTGGTTAAGATGTCGGCTCTTACACCAAGGGTTCCGGGTTCGATCCTCGGACAGTACAAACATTTGTGTGAATGAACATGTCTGTTTGTATGGTTTGGGGTTTTCTATGTATAATATATATGTACATGCAAAACAATAGGTATGTTTAGTGTCCATATTTCAGGCTAAATGCTTATGAGAATAATCATCGGCTTATTAAACGTCCCCACCGAGAGGCACGAGCCTACCCTTATAGGGTGATTAGGCCCGGTGAAGCTGTAAAAGCCATCTGCGGCCGACAGCAGTAGTTCATCATCATCAGCTGTATAGAGTGATTAGGCCTTAGTCGTCCACGCGGGCCCAGTGCAAATTGGACGACTTCATACTGAACCTTTGAATCTCTTCGCAGGCGTGCATGAAGGTTTCCTCAAGATGTTTTCCTTCACCGTAAGAGCGTCGGATAAACGCACATATAATTACGAGAATTTGTAATCACATTGGTACGTGGCAGGATTTGAACCTGCGTCCTCCCGGTAAGAAGGCAACAGTCCACACCATTGAGCCACCGACGCTCTTCGCTTATGTGAATGTCAGGGGATATTTATTTATTTATATCTCAGCGCAACATTGCAAGTTCAAGGAATACCGTGTAGTTGTTATTCTCAGCTGATCATACGCCGTCGCCAAGACGTACACGCGAACCACGCAAATGAGATTCTCGAGCGTATCGGCACATCGGTGCGAGACGCAATGAAACTTTAAATTACCCCAAGTAATCTCGGGGGCATATCCCCGGATTAACCCTCCGTCCGGGGGACCCCGCGCTCTTCGCACCTTCGCATTTTTATGTTTTCATAAATTCCCGGCGAGATCAATATTTTATATCTGCAGTCGTAGGGTTACCGGATGGGCCAATAACATTGCGTTTGCTCATCTCTTCTTTTTTACGAAAAAGTCCAACTTCAACGTGATCCAAGAAAATTATATGAGCGTCGGTTACTCATTGGTGTGGACTGTTGCTTTCCGATTTGGAGGGTGCAGGTTCAAACCCACGTACAAATGTTTTTTTTTGGAATTATCAAAATTATATGTACATTTATCCGACTCTCTTACGGTGAAGGAAAACATCGAGAGGGAACCTACGCAGGCCTAAGAGAGAAGAGATTTAAGTAATGTGCGTGAAGTCAACGAATCCGCACTGGGCCCGCGTGGACGACTCAGGCCTGTACATACACCCTTTAAGCTCGTGCCCCTCGAAGGGGACGTATAATGAGCTGATGATGATGTCCGAGTCATGCAACTATTGCAGTGGTCAGTCATCAGATGGGGTACTGAAAAAATATCTCATGTGAAAGTAAAAAAGGCAAGGGATGTTTTTATGCATATGTATGTATTTACAAAAAAGTATATTAGTATGTTTATCCGTTGTTTAGAAGCTATTTTACAAGCCGATGCTTAGTTTGGGGCTAGATGGCGCTACGTGTATGTCAGTGAATATTTCTATTTATAATGTAGCGTGTATCATACTACTATAATGGTTTTATTAAGGTACTACGCAGCAAAAAAATTAAGTACACACAATTTTTTTAATATAATAACGTCAGTTTGCTAGCACCTCTAGCACCACTAGCTTCACTACTTCAGTTAAAACTCACTTATCAGGAAACTGCCCATCGTTAATTCTGTTTCCGAATTGAATTAAAGGTCCAAATCTTGTGTGTATTTTCAGGAAGAGATCGTGTTTATCCCTTAACTTTTTATTCATTTACTGCCAGGGCTCGTGACAAATCCAATAGTCGTGAGTGTGATTGTCCGGGACACCGGCCCGGTTACGGCGATTACGTGCTAAGTATTTTTATCCGGTAAGCGGACAAATTTTCCGGAAAGTAAGATGGTTCCGTGCTTAGGAGGGCACGTCAAGCCATCGGTCGCGGCTACAATCTTACTCGGGGGATGATCACACCCACCAATCTGCATTAGGCCCGCTTGGTGGGTTACGGCCAATCTCCCTATAGCGCGGCCTTTGCCCTGCAGTAGGCCGTTATAGGCTGATGATGCTGTACCGGAAGACCGTAACACAATCTCAAAGTCGCAATTGCCCCATGCTCTTATTTAAATCACGTGCGACGTTTAGATTTATTCAATTGTACTGTCAAATCAAATGACTTCTTGTTTCGAAGAGGGAAATAATATGCTTGAAAATAAGGGAACATTTGATTTTGTGTTTCTGTGGATGTTAACCCTTATTTTCTTAGTTTTCAAAGAAAAAATATCTGCGCTAGTTTTAGTTCGTGTATGTAACTATTATTATGTAAATTTCCAAATAACTTAAAAATATTTTTGTGAAACATTTTTAATCTCTTTATTTAATTAAATATTTATGCAAATGAGGAAGAAATATAACTATGATGCTTAAAATCATTAGTTTAATTTAATACCAAATAGTAATTTCAACTCTCTTTATTCGTTGTGATAAAACCTCTATAATTACTCGATAAAATCTTACTATCACCGTTATATCATTTTCCTATTAAACAACGTAATACATACAATGCAATAACTTGGAACCAATGAATCTGACCTAAATCTGGTCTCGTTCGGTTGATTTGTAACTGTCAGAAGTTAGCTCCTGAAAGATTACTCGGAAAACAAAAACCTACACAAAGTTCTAATTGAAGACGGTTCTAGAACAATCAATGAGTTGCGAAGGATGTTTAACTATGTCTTTAATATTGGAAGTATTCGAGTAGTTTGTTAATCTCTTAGAGACTTTAGCAACTCGTATTTGACTTAGGTTATTTAAAGCTCAATATTTATAACGAAGTTTTATAACAAATAATGTCTCAAGTCTTCTTCATATTGAGTTGATCATATTAATTAACAATGAGACGAACTTTGATTTTAGAGATTCTACAAACCAAATTTCAACATCTTACGAGATTTTGAGTATACCCTCTGTCCGAAGATCTCAAGCCTCAACTCCGGGGTCTTACTCAACACTCAAACGGGTAGACCACGAGACAGTGGTCCTTGATTAATATAAACAGGTGAATATTTGCAAACATATAAAAGTATGTTTATCCGTTGTTTAGTACTACAGGCTTCACGCTTAACTTGGGGCTAGATGGCGCTATGTGAATGTCAGTGGTTACTTATCTATACTAATATATAAAGCTGAAGAGTTTGTTTGTTTGTTTGAACGCGCTAATCTCAGGAACTACTGGTTCGATTTGAAAAATTCTTTCAGTGTTAGATAGCTTATTTATCGAGGAAGGCTATAGGCTATATATCATCACGCTACGAGTAATAGAAGCGGAGCAGCAATGAAGAATGTTTCAAAATCGGGGGTATTTTTTCATACTTGGAGCTTCCGCTGCGTACGCTGAGTAAACGGTTAAAGTTACACAAAAGTCATGTATGAGAGTATTGTTCTCCTTTTAAAGGTCTACAAAAAAGTCCGCGAGAGCATATGTCTATCTTTTAAGGTAAGCTCACTATAACATATTTTTGCTAATAAAAATTCTGAAATTGACCCCGAAACCTTTAAAGTTGGAGGGAGGGGAAATCCTATGTATAGTGATAAATGAAAGTACCGTGTTATCCCGAATTTAATGCGAGCGAAGCCGCGGGCAAAAGCTAGTTTATTATAAAAACAGCTTGCCCAATACAAACAACATGTTCATGCACACAAATGCTTTTAGTGCCCGAGAATTGGAATTCACATCACATTGTTCGTCGAATTTTTGAAATATAGACTTAACTAGATGTTTTACAAATAAAAACCTGCAGATAAACGCTTGTGTTGATCCAGGGTGTTAACTCCATGCGAAATTTTACTAAAATTGCTTCAGCCGTTTAGGCGTGAACAAATGCACACAAATTTCGGCTAGATAAGTGTGAAATATATTTGTAATTTGTTAAGGAAAACGCCTAACAAATGCGAAAACCACATGAACCACACCAATACGATGTTTACAACGCACTCGATAAATCTCCCCAAACAACACTTATTTTCCCATTGATAATTTCCGTACGGATTAATGTACCGATTTATTCGGTAGTATACCCGTCCGGCCAATGCGGAGGTCATTTATCCATTTGTAATGTACGGTGGTATTATAGTAGAAATTAGTGCTGCCATTCAATAGTTTATCGATAATTGGGCATAATAGTATCGATGGCCCTGGATTAAAAATTAAAATAATATTTATCTAAATTTGCAACCTCTTTAAAAAAAAATAATTTAAAACGAAAAAGAATAATAACGATTGTCTTTTGTTGTTTTTTCTCTTCTCGTTTTGCTGTTTTGGTCACGAATTGCCATCAATATTTGTCAATATCGATATTGTAGTATCGACAATAGTGGAATTCCAGTTTGTAAAATGTTTACAGCTTTAGTAATGTATCTCAATATCTAAGTAACTGTTAATAGTATCGATACTATCGATATTTTATCACATCGATAGTGAGTCTTCTACTTTCTCAATATTATTACTATGTCAATCATACCTTTGAATGACAGCCTACTTTCGATAGTACAAACATATCAATACTATCGAAAGGGCTATCAAAAGGTTTCGAAAATCAAGTATCGGTATTCAAACTATCGATAGTTTGCCATCACTACTTTCTACTAGAGAAATAAGTTCACCGCACGAGACTGTACTGCGAAATCACGTCGCGCAGGGTTGGCAGTGTTAAGAAAGATGCAGGTGTAGTAATTTTGTACCTAAGGTTGCCAGTGCATGCACAATATTGTTGCCACCTTAGCCCTTTTGTAGCTAGATCTAGCACTTTTTAGGATAGATGAACTCCTTTTTAGGGTTCTGTATACAAATGGCATAAAACGGAACCCTTATAGATTCGTCAAGTTTGTCTGTCTGTCTGTCCGTCCGTCCGTCCGAATAATACAACTCCTTTTTTCTCCGAAACTATAAGCACTACACTATTCAAACTTTGTACGTATATGTATTCTGTAAACCGCTATTAGGTTTTAATAAGAAACTTAAAATATAACTTTTGGGGTTTCCCATACATTGAACTGAAACTCAAACATTTTTTTTCATCGTATCCCCACGTGTGGGGTATCAATGTGTAGATCTTAAAAAATGGTACAGAGGTTTCTTATATATTTTTTTATAAATGGAATAGTTTGCGCGAGGGACACTTCCAAAGTTGAAAAAAGTGTCCTTCTAAACTATGGGCTTGATAAAATCGAAAAAATATATGATGTACATGAACCATAAAATCTAACAACGAAATTTAGTTTGAACGATTTCTGGACTGTAGTTTTTTTTTATACGTTATTAACTGTGAACCACTATTTTTTCATATTAAAGTTTTAGTAGGTGCCTAAGTAAATAAAAATTATTTTATTTTATGTTACTTGCTGCTGCGGAACCCTCCACGGGCGAGTCCGAATCGCGCTTGGCCAATTTTTTAATGATTTAACCCGAAAAGAGCAATCTAGCTCTTTTTTACTGTGTTGAAAATATTAGCAAATATGAAGTTTTCGACATGCTAACAAGTACTTTTTGCTTTTTTATCGGTTTTTTAAGACGAGCTAAATAAACGTCTTTATGACATGTTTATTTCGGCATTTTTAGGGCAGAAAATCTTTTGTCGCTCAATCTAGCCCTTTCTAGCCCTTTTAGACTTCCCAAAAAGCTCTTTTCCTAAAACTCAGGTGGCAACACTGATGCGCAATTCCGCTGCTGCATAGCTTGAAAATGGTTTTTCGATTTGTAGTTCGTTTGTTACAATTTAAAGACCTCGGCGATGCGAAAAATAATTTGCGCAATTGTAGTTGGCAGAAGCTTAAACGTTAAATAATCTACTGCAGAAGTTTGAATTTAGTTAGTTCTAATGTAAATAAAACATATATCAAACCCTAATATTGATATAATAATAGCATAGTTAAGTTTAGTTAGTGTTTCCTTTTCCCTGTCATTTTAAGGTTGACAACGCGCTCTTAGTTCCTTCGGAGTAATCACTTAACATCAGGTTAATCGTCTAGGTTAGGACTCGTTAGTCATATATAAGTTTGAATTGATAGGCTGAATTTAAAAGGTTTCCTATCCATAAAATAAAAAAAAAAAATATTATCTATTACGCAACATTTTGCAAAAAGTAAGCGTCATTACATTCACCGATTAAATAATAATAAAATCCAAAAATCAAATCAAAAATTGTTTATTATTTCCTGAATAATGTTACAATTATAATATGTCGGAATCCCCTTTTAAGCAGAAATTGCCTGTACCAGGGCATTCCGCTCCTTCACAAATGCAGTACATACCACATTGAGCAATGTCAAAATAAACAATGTCTTCAGGTAAATAATTTAAGTCTGACAACATGTATCTATAAGCTACTAGGCTTACAATAATATGTCTTATAACAGTTATACATTAAAATCATATACATACATGCATGTATCTAATACAGATTAAATAATTTAAATTCCAATAATTTTTCTACGGCGTAAAAATAGCTATACAACGTATTATCAATTCGAACACGGGTGTAAGATTTGTCCGGAATAGTTACCTATTAAGTGTAATGTGGGGGACTATTTTTCAATAGAAACGAAAAGGCTGGACAGGCGTCCCTATCTTAAAGACCACCCGTCGGAGCCCTTTGTCCACTCCCGCAAAAAAATGACCCACTGTGCACCACCACCCGCTGTTAATCCTATTTACGCTGGAAATAAATTATGGCCAATAACAACTAATAAGTTTACGCGGTGTTGCCGACTGGGCCGTGCAGTTCTAATACTCAAACTAATACGGTTGTGATTTCATGGTTTCATAATGATATTTGTAACGATATATTTAACAGTAGGTACTACAAAACAAATACAGAAAAAGCATTGATTTTAAAAGAAGATTGTTATGCTTGTCACATCTCTACTACTAAAATACTAAATGCAGCTTGTGTCACCATCCAGACAAGATCCTTATGTTAGGAACTATCCTGCTTTATCAACTACTAAAATTTTCTAAGAGGCAGTTCCGCATATTATAAAATAACATAAAGATTACTACTAATTTTATTAAACAAAAGCATACCTGTCAAAGTCAATCAAAATCCATGATTTTTCAAGTTAAGGCGCAACAAAACAATTATTAACGTCAAAACACAAACTAATCGTTTGAAAACGGTTAAATTACGAGTTGCTCCATGATATGTCATTATTTCGTTATTAAATTCCTGTACCAAATTTTATGCCACTCTTGCATTCAAAATATATTGGTGCACAGTAAAACAATTGTCCAACACAAAGCAAATATACAACGCTGAACCAAAACTAGCATCCAAATAGTTGCCGACAAAGTTTTGTACCGGATATTTTTTCGTGCACCCATGTTTTGGGAACCCTAAAATCATGAAACACCTACTGTATAAAACACATTTCATCATATGAGCCACATGGTCATGCCTCCCTTTTTTATTTTATATTAAAAAAACATATGCTCGTTTGCCTACAGCATACTGGCCTGCTTTCGCTTGCAATCCTCGACTACAAACTAGACCCGATAACAAAATCAATGTCAATTTGAATCAATTAGTCAGTCCATGTGTAACCTTGGAGCGTGATGCCTATCCCCAATAGAGATGTCTAGTACCTACGTCGATTTAATTATAAACCTAAACTCGCGTCTATGTTTTGTATCAACGAAATTTAGAACATCGAGCCAGGAGCTAATCCAGATATCACGAACTCATTTGCCACATCGGTGTGAATACGTAATTGTATGTAGATGCTCGGTTACTGGCATTTGGGTGTTTAAGCTATGATTGGATTGCTTGTAGTAAAAATCTTGGTGGTACTTTTACTGATTCAGTGCATAAATTATTCGAAGTTATCATATGTATTAAAAAAACCTTGTGACTGGAAATTGATACATAAGATTACTATGATCTACACTTAATAGACATAAAAAAAATAAAAATATTTATTTCATTTATGATATTTTAATCGCTGAGGCAGGCTGTATAAAAGAAAACAGAAGATCGGGATATCTGGCGCCAAAAGAGGAGAGCAGCAACATACTGTAATAGGTTGAGAAAGAGAGTTATTTACATTGTACCAATTGAAATTAATGTACCTCATAAATAATGACATGTTATAAAATAACGTCTTAATAAAAACAGTCAATTTTTTCTAAGCATATCTAAACAACCAAGCAACGTTAATAAGGTAAAATAGGTCACCATACAACGAGCCGTATTATTAAAAAAGGGGTTACGCGTAACAAAAACACACACAAAAGGCGCATTAGCATTTCCATCTAAATCACACCAATTCTGAATAACGGCTCAGGTCGTAGCTTAGGAAGGAAAAACGGCAAGTCTCAGTTAATCTAGTGACAAAATAAAATGCGGCGTTAGTACTCGCCGCGCGGATTACCGGAGTTCCGTATATAAAAACGGCAATAACAGTACGTACGCCCCAGTGTACCCTACTTGTGGAATTTAATTTGCAAAAATCCCTGACTGAAATAAACTCCGATCACTATTACGAATAATTGCACAAAATGGAATTTCTTTCATAGCGCACGACTCCCAGCATACGGTTTTAGGTCACTTTCCTAGGTACTTAAGATGTTATAATTAGTTATCGTATACCAGTTATTTCTTATAAGATTTAAAAAAAAAACATTTATTTTTGTAAAACAATTAATTTCCATTATTAGTTTCACTGGCATCATATGTTTTCTTGGTAGTATCTAAATAAAATTGTGCCATCATTTTTTTACTATCTTCTTCATTAAGAATATACTAGATACAAATTAAAAAAGTAAGTTCATTAATTTAGTTGTATAAACCGAAAACGATTGAAAAGGTCCTTTACTAACGAGTACAAATACTGTATCATATTGTTAAGTTTGCAATACAATGTACCTGTATTGTTTAAGTTTGCAATACAAGACCTGTATTGTTTAAGTTGCAATACAATGTACCTGTAATTCCTATATTTAATCAACTATGATTACGATTTTTACTTACGTACCAATTCTGCAGAGTTTGAACTTCCATAACCTTGACTGGCCTTATAAGCCTTCCCGTCTAATTAAATAAATAATATTTACCTTTAGAAACCCAAGGGCTCCTGAAATCCAAACGTCGAGTTTCGAGCCCCTTACGCAACCTCCAAACTTCATTTAGCAAATAAATCTATTTGGCTGCTTAATTGCTAATGATATGCCAAAGCAAACCTATAAATTATATAGGTTCCAACTTTAATCGAATTCGTGCTCGATACGCCCAATAAAACTTGAACAATTCCACGCGAGAACATCAAATTTCAAGTGATCGTCTCGAGTGGCCTACAAATTGCTCTGAATAGAATTTGGAAGGTATGACATTTCAATATCTCTACAAAGATGGCGCCCTCCAAATCGATGCCGGTGACAGACTTTGTATTAGATCTTGGCAAGATGACATAACAAGTATACTTAACTGCCAATTGAGTCACGTGAAGAGACAAGTCCGGGGAGCAAAGAACTTACATTATCGTAAAAAGCAGTTGTTTTAATAATGCACTAATTACGCAGTTGATGAATGTAGCTGGCGACGACCCAGTTGGTGTTATGGTTGAGACGTACTACTTCACAAGGTTCGATCCCCGGACAGTAAACACGTGTGTGCATGAACATGTCATTGTCTGTTGTATAAGTCTGGTGGTTTATGTATGATTATGTATGTATTTATAAAAAATATTAAGTGGGTTTCCAATGTTTAGAAACCATGTTACAGGCTAATGCTTAGTTTTGATCTAGATGGCGCTGTGTGCTGTGAATGTTAGTGGATATTTATTATTTCTAATGTAAAAATTTCCATACTACGAGTATTTCCGTAACACATATGGCACATATATTAGTATTTGATGTCGACAAAAACATAATTTCTCGGTGACGGGCGCAGTGCGGATTTGATGAAGAATTATAACTGTTTATCAGTTGTTGGTCTCCTTCAGTGCCGCTCTGACATAGCCAGGCTTATTACTATCCATCAGTGAGCGTCCTGGCCGTCCTGTTTCTTCATAAAAAATAGTCCTTTAGTTTTTGAGTCAACAATTCAAATTTCAATCATCACACTCATGTCATATATAGGGTAACTCTTTACACATAACAATAGGGCTCCGGTGCTTCGTACTCCACAAGTTGACATGATGACTAGAGCATACCTCAAATAATGCATTCATATACGTGATGAAGACAGATCGCATTCGAGTTCCGCAGCCATTGTTATGCACGGCTGGGTACGTTCGCGCAAACAACGGCAGCTTATCTTTGAACACGTAAATTGAACGTTGATTATAATTTTAATCGTATATCACTAAACTTTGTTTTTAACTTTGAGTATAAGACCAGATACAGTAATATATCAAGTGTTTGTTTTATGTTACGAAGTGAACAGAACCGCCAGGACACTCACCTGATGGAAGGTGATACGCCTGACCATGACAGAGCTGCATTGAAGGAGACCAACAATATTCAGAGTTATTATTCTCCATCAATGCCGCACTGCGCCCGTCACCTGAGACGACAGATGGTAATTTCAGTAGCTACAGTGCCCTGATCCCGAAATACAAAAGTGCATAACACTCGTGTTTCACGGGACGATATCTGGCACTGCGGTGGTACCTACCAAGACGACTCATTATCGAGTCTACCACCTCGTATAAATGTTAAAAACGTTCCATTTAAACATTTTAATAAAAGTGGTTACCGCAAATATCCTATAAACAATTGGGTATTTGACACCACTAATCGTTGACGCACTTTTTATGAACTGTCAAAAAGAAACGTTTCCATATATTTTGTATGAGATTATTGAAACGTGACGTCATTGCTCACTATCATCAATTGACCTAATATTTATTGGTTTCAGTGTATTTAAAAACACAATATTGCAAATAAACAAAAGTGATCAATGAATCAACATGTAAAATAAAGTGCACTTTTATGAAAATAAGGTTTGGTATTTTATTGCGAATGGTGGAGAATACCGAATTCATAAGCTGAGGAAAGTTTTGCTTACTAAGGTTTGATTAAGGATGGTTTCTTTTCATTTTTGAATATGATTGCAGATCAAATCAAAACTTAAATATTTTTCTTTAAATCATAAGCTGAGTAAGAGTGCTTCCTTTTGCATGAGATAAACTCAATTGCTAAATAAAACAAGTATTTATTGGCTTTCAGGATAAAGAGGGAAACAAATAGTGAGATTTTAAAATATTTGTACATGATATGTACGTCACAAGTGTGGAACGAACTACACTGAGATCGCTATTTAAGAATCACCTTACCATAGAGAAGTGAATCTGCTTGATTGGTTGATAACTGATATTTATCTTTATCAATCGCCGGGCCTCGAATAGAGTACCTAGTAGGAGTGAAGATAACTCCTGAAAGGTTTAAATTGAACCCCTACCATCACATCGCAGAAATACTCATGTTAATGCCGACCATACTAAATAATACATGATCAGTGCTTCGTGAAATTTCTCCCCACAATGGCCGACGCGATGCAACTGCGCTCGCCTGTCACTTGTTCTGATGGATGACGTCATTAATTCCCCCACGTGGCCAGAACAAAAAGGCATCAAGATTCCACTGTACAAAACAACGGCGATAAACAAACTCCGTGCTATTTTGTATCAAGATTAACATCATATATTTGTGATACCTACACATTAAATCGGTCGCACGGACTGCAATAATGTAAAGCATATCTGTAATTACATTCAGACAAGCAATCAATCATAATGTTTAAATTATTAAGCGCTGTTCACGTATCGATTTTTATCGGTAAAGTAGATTTATATTCGTCGACATAGCTATTTTAATTCAAAGAATTTACCTCCATAATATATTTAAAAAACAGTGAAGTAAATGCTATTTTTAAACGGGTGATTACGGTTTAAAACAATGCGATCATATATAAAATTAACACTCTTTAAATCTCTTCATATTAAAATAAAACAATTTCTTTGACGTAGTTACCCGAAATAACGCAAAGCACGAGCAATGACGTCATAAAATGTGAAGCTAAATTTGACTTTCTCGGACCAAGTAAAGTGATTTTAAAATTTAAACTTTCTATTATAAATAAGTAACTAAGCAGAACTTAAGTGTTTCTGCGTTACTGACTTATGATATATCTATGGTTTTTACTGGACTAAAAATATGTTATTATATTTTATTGTAATGATAGGGGAACACGTAAAGTGGCAGAGTTTCATTCCTTTGCGGTGCGCATTAAATATTAAAATTTAATTAAACTAAAAATAAATATCCACTGACATTCACACAGCGCCATCTAGACCCAAGTTAAGCGTGAAGCCTGGGTACTAAACAACGGATAAACATACTTATATACTTTTTTTTTGTAAATACATACATAGAAAACACCCAGACCATTACAAACAGACATGTTCATGCACACAAATGTTTGTACTGCCCGGGGATCGAACCCGGTACCCTTGGTGTTGCAGTCAACCTCTCAACCGCTACACCAAATGGGTCGTCAAAAAAAATGATATTGTTAACAGTTTCCTAGGTATTTCTACGCAGTATCTAGTTAAAACTTAGTAATGTACTTACTTAAAGGGTAGGGAGCCGAAGGATTCCAATAAATATAGATAATAAATATGTCGCCTGTCAACACCGCCCTGCGCCTGTCACCGTGAAAATAAAATATACTAATACTTACGTAATAATTTCACTAGCATAGTAATTTCACCAGCAATCGCAAAGATCACGCTAGTAATCGAAGCCCAAACCTATCCTTGCGTCCGCAAAATAAATGGATTGTCGAGTCAATCCCGAAAAAATGGGACAAGCATCATCAATCGTTACGCGTTTGCATCAAATATGTACACACAGGCGCACGCCGCGAATCGTAACATGACACATACCCGATATAACCCTCATAAAAACCCGGAGGCCCGATAAAATATGGTGAGTAACGGATAGTGGGGTAAAAAAAACTATTACTCCTTACGAGGAATGGATACGGGGTCATCGCATTGTGTCATCTCGCATATCGCCGGGCCATCGTTCGTCACCGCGCCGAAAGATGGATGGGGGCATGGCCTCGCTCGGTTCACATTTGTAGATGGGTTTCAAACTCGAGTGCTCGCTTGACCATGTAGTGGCCGCCCGCTTTTTACCCTTTTCCCCGACCTCTCGCGAGCCTTCCAACGCGTTTTTTTTTGCCGTTGCATCTGGTTGTACACTAACGATATGTTTTGTATTGTGTATGCTGGTGATGCGAATTCTATTACTGTCATAGTATGTTTTGTTGATAAAGATTACGCTCGGCAATTATGGCCAAAACCTCTCTATACAATTTTAACGTACGGTTGACACGTTGAAAAAGGCGCGCCAATCTTTCGGGCCACATTAACAATTTGGCATGATGTACCACAAACAAATGAGGTACTAACCTCAAGTTTCTAAAACTCTTGTCAAGTCTTAAAACTTAAGTTTTGATAGCTATACTTATGATCATGGATGCCATGTCAAATAATATATGCTCTGCAACCGCCTTCATTTATCTTCCTGGCGGTAATGCGCCGCGGTAATCCACTCGTTTAACGTTGTACTAATAAATATTTACTGCAAAGCCATCATGCGAATGTGTAAAAAATACTATTTTGGTTAACCTTTCATAAATCATAAACAATCAAAACAAACGCAACGATTAGTTAGCAGATTGGAGTGTCCTCATTTATAGGCAGCCAGTTGGTTTGCGGACACATGTTTGCTCGCGCCAAAATAAATTCCAAAATTAGACGCAAACCAAATATTTGCGAGCCGAAATATGTTAATACTGTTTGCTTTAGTCCAATGGTGGATTTAATATCTGGGGTCCTTCGAGATTCAATACACAAATGAGCCGCGCTCCGGCGTGTGATGTGTAATAATTGCACGTATAAATCAAAATGACACGCGTTTAATCGGGATCCCGCGAACCCTACCGGAAGATCGAGGGGCCCATCTTCGGGGGAAAAAACTCCCGAGAAAGATCCCGGCTAATGCACACTAGCTATACCTATTTGGGTACAAAGGGGCGAGTGTGCTTGACCTTTGGCTGTATTTCCACTTTTCCAGGGATGTGTGCGAGTAAAAACTTGGCGAATCTCTCGAGCAGATTGGATTACTTTTGTACATTCAGCGGGCTCACAATGCGCTAGCTACTTGTTGCACAATAGAATGTTCAATTACGAGACTTTAGCGGGGAAAAAACTGTTTTCAAGCAGGCGGTTTCAGAACGATGAATCCGCTAAGTACTATTTCACCGCCGCTGGATATAAAATTTATGAATTCGTACCGAAAAATCAAAGTGAACGAACTTATTTTCAATAAAGCTTATTGAAAACACATGTAGATAACAGTGTACTAAAATGAAAATCCACCAAAATGAAAATATTGCCGCTTTTAAAACCTATTATATTTTACGATGTGATTTTTTTATCAAACCATATCAGTTAAGGGTAACATGAAACTGAAACGTACTTGTCATTATTAACAATCTGTGATATTTGTAACAGGCGACTGTCACGTGATACCGTCTTATCTTCCCATCGCGGGGGCATGTGGTAAAATCATATCGCCTATGAAATAAATCAGCATCGTTCCGGGACGGATAGAGTTACACCCTCCATTTCAACGGTTATTTGCATTCCGAATAAAATGGCCGCGCTGTGGGACCTGACGTCACGTTGACAGGTGCGCGCGCTGTCAAACTGTTTTTTTTAATCACTGCGTAGGGTTTGCGTTTTGATTGATAGCTTTTTCTTGTGCGTCTCGGGATGTTGATTCTTTTTACGAACATTATTTACGAATTATTAATACCGTTGGGTTTTGAACTTGAAGGTCTTCTGACACAAATTTTTGATTTATAAGAGTTTTATCATTCAGGGTGATATTCAAATAATGATTTCGCGTGCTTCTAAAATAATTGAAGCCTTTCCCGGTTATCTGACGAGCTTTGTAGGTAGGCCTGGGCCTGCACAGAGGCCAGGTCGTTAAATATGTTACCATGGTAGTAACTTTCAACAGGATAAATTAACAAAGGTTGTTAAATATGGCGATTGAAGCGATGGTAGACTCGGTACTGACTGACTAAGACTAGGTGAGGACCACTGAAGTGCCAGATATCATCTCGAATCCAATAGTAGTGTTGTGCACTTTCTTGTTTCGAGATGAGGTCACTGTAGCTGGTAAAATTACTGAGTAAAAGAGACCTAACATCTGTCGTCCGACGCTCTTACGGTGAAGGAAAAACATCGTCAGAGCACGCCTTCGAAGTGATTCAAAGTTATGTGTGAAGTCGGCCAATCCGCAATATACACCGTTACGGCCGTTTTAACATTTAATGAGCCGCTGATGAAAGGTGACGAGCGCACAACTGCCCAGTGTTGACGGGAAATAATGACTACCTACAAATTTCCTTCAACACTGCTTCAGTCATGGTCTGGCGTATTACTTACCACCAGGTGAGCAACTCACATTCCAGTTCTCTGAATGTCAAAAAACGACTGTTATAAAACACTTTTTGCATATTTCTGCAACCTTTTTTGCTATAGCCGTCACATGCGTAGGGATGTGCATTTGCAACGGATGCGCCGCCGCCATCTCGTGTCGAGTGCGTCGGCTGTGGAGTGGTTCCAGAGGGGGGCGCGAAAACTCGCGCTTCCTTCACATAATTGGCTGACGTAGTATATGAGTGCGGTAGCTCATTGGTGTGGGCGCTGCTGAGGGTGCAGGTTCGAATCCCGCCATGTACCAATGTCATTTAGAATTTTAATATACGTTTATCCGACGCTCTTACGATAAAGAAAAATATAGTAAGAACATCAAATCTGTGCACGCCTGCGAAGAGATTCAAAGGTAGTGCGTGAAGTCGGCCAATCCACTAGGCTCGCGTAAATTACTTATCCAACCTTTATGTGTAAGTGCCCCTTCGTGGGACGTGAATGAGCTGATTATGAATGTATAAATAGTATACTACTCGATAACTGGTTACAATCTACAAATTTATTAGAGCGTAGCGGGCTTTCAGACATAGTTCTTCAACATCAATGGTTGCAGCCTAAAGTTTTAGTCACTTTCATAACCTAACTTGAATGAACTTACAATACCTGTTTTGTAATTCATTTACTGGACCCGAAAAAAATGGCTTACGAAAGAAGAAGACAAACAGAGAAAGAGATCGCTTACCTGAAGTAAAAGACTATGCAATACCTCAATCGTGCCATTGCAATATTGAGCTGAGGCTCAGAGCCATCAGAGATACGGAGTTCGAATTTTTATCATGTTTTTTGTACATACAACGAGTTTCGACACTAAGTTCCTATCTAGGTTATAATGGTTTTGGTATGTACAAATTACATTATTATGCACAATAAATATTTTTGTATTATTTTGTATAGTATCTACCTATACTGAATACCGAGTGTTTAAACGTTAAGTAGACATTGCAAGGATACATCTATTCCAATACATTGAATTGCATCTATTGAACGAAAACTAAATGCACCATATTTATAAAAAAACCTAACACAAAAATAAAAAAAAAACAAAACACAATACTGGCAACATTTTTAAAAGTGACATTAGCTAGTGTCAATTGATATCGTCCAATTAAAAATACGCTTATAGTTGCACCGGCTGGCGTTATCGTACGCGGTCGATACGCGATATACGCCAGACGTGGCGCTGCATTATTTTGCGCATTACACGGTGGTTGCCCCACTTTGATAAATATTGGGACTCAGAGGAAACTGCTTGCTATATCATCGCCATAGCTGTTTAAAAAGATGTAGTTGAATTTTATGTTTAATTTGTTATGTTATAACCGTCAAATGAACGGTACATGTCAAATAAACAGCAAACACTGTTTACTGTTTTACTGAGAGATCAAATAAGCTACTTTTTAGTCTGTAAAAACGAGAATTTTTCCATACACATTCATACATATATGTTATAGTTTCGAGGTATTGCGATGTCATATACTTCATACTGAGTATTTTATAAAAATATTCAATTGAATATCCGACACGATTAACAAACATTTATTTCAGCACGTTTTTATACGTAACACTCAAACCCCGTGCCAAGTTACGCGAACTCGCAGGCAATAAATTGGAAATATCTTCGTCAATGAACTCAACATAATCCGATCGAGTACCGGTGCTACTCGACCGTAAGAAACGTCCATCATGGACGTAATTTGGATATATGCGCCCCCCTGCCCTGACCCCGCTTCTCATCAATCACCATCAGCCAATGTTGCTAGTTCTAAAAAGCGTTATGGATTCGGATGTGAACGGACTGCTCATACTACAGGTGTGCGAAACCCTAAATACGACTTAAAAGGCTGATTACGTCTTCTTAACGTTGCTAGGCTATTTGGTTAAGAAGACGTATTAAGTACCTGAAGTTATTTGTGTGTTTGTAAATTATATTATGTTGTAACTACTACTGATATAAAAAAATAATATTAAATATCCACTGACATTATCATCACATTATTATCCACAAACTAAGTAATAGTATATTATACTTATTAATACATACATATATATACATAGAAAACACCCAGACCAATACAAAAGACATGTTCTTGCACTCAAATGTGTATAGCCCGGGGATCGAACCTGGAACCCTTAGTGTAGTTGCCGACGTCTCAACCATTACACCATATGGGTCGTCACACGACAATAATATACATAATCAATAATACACAGTCTATTCAATATATCGCAGTCACTGATGGACATAGGTCTCACCCATTTTGCGCCAGATATCCCGTCTCCGCGTTTCTCATTCAGCCTCCACCAGCGACTTTCGCAAGTCGTCGGTCCATCGGCGAGAGGGCGTCCTACGCTACGCTTGCCGAGAAGCGTCTCCACTCCAGAACTCGTCTGCTCCAACGGCATCGTTCTGCGACATACATGATCAGCCATGCCACTTCAACACGAACTTACTAAATGTTTACTAATTTAATATGCCATAAAAACTTTTGTAAAAAAAGAGCGAGTCACCTGGCACAGGCATACTTTCTTAAAAGGTGACTTCGACCTAATATTAAAGATAAACTTTATTTCAATGTAAATAAAGAATTGATTTGATTTTATTATTTATTCATTCAGATTGTAATGGTGATATGAAACTATTTCGGTTGGTCGCGTGCAATTTCGACTAAGTTGGATATCTGAAACGTATTTAATTTTACGTACACACCGTGTTTTATTTAAAAATGTACAAAACAATAACGCAGTCGAGACTTTAATAAAATAAAAGTTTTTTTCTTTGGAATAATATGAAGGGTTCTTAAATCTACGTTTCATTAAAGTAAGCTTTATTTCTTACATTAATACTTATCACATTTCTATAATTTATAGCACAATGTAGTAACTCTTATAAAGAGAACAATATGAGTATAAATATATTTGGATATGTTTGTGTTTTAAACTACATTAAGAGACACCGTGTATTAATAAGAGTTGACGCCAGTCATGAAATCAGCATCCGTCAATCCCGGCGCTTTTATACCGCCTCACTCCCGCCCGGCAAATACCTTGTTGTGAGCCAATTACACAAACATTAATTACGTCTCCAATCTCGTTTGTGAATCGTTCATTACGAAGGGAATCTGCGCCGATACCGAATGGTAACTTTGTCAAAAGTTAAGACGCGAACGCAAATGAATCTGCATTGTACTCGTTGACGCCCCGCCGCGCAATAAGACAATTAAATAACTATCGCCCATTTATCTGTTCGAGTTGGTTTTTTGTTTCTATTAGGCGTAATTAATGCTCGCGAACGTCGAAGGTTAATGAAGCCCGGTATCGGCCATCTGTGACTGACGCGGCGTCAAACGGCTTCATCCGTGTGGACGCAGCCTTAACGAGCGCACACCACTTTCGCACCTCGTCTAATATCGAATGGAATTTCCCAATTTCTATGCCCTCGGCGGACCTGACACGTATGAATCTTCGCGGCGCCCGACGTTTCCCCTGAAATCCATCGGCGCGAATCAGTCACCAGCGTAACTGCATTCTCAGTAGACAGCTAATTTGGCCCCCATTACGTGTAAGTCGGGCATCTATCACGGGCGTCTCGGCATTTCTTCCATTTACCGGTACTACTCGTCTATCGGAAGATTCAATGAATGATAACGAGCCTAATAAATACGGAGTCGCTCCCCGAATGGCCGTAATTAATTTAATGGATTTAGACAAAGAAATATGTACAATGAGATAGTGAGATTGATGCGAAGCTCTATGTTTTGACCATTAGCCGATGCAGAGCGTGGTTGGAGTGGGTGCGCGGCGCACTTTTGTTTTTCCCGTTGCCACTGTGGCGGTGAGCGGCGCACTAATGAAGGTCACTGCTGCGCTTCTACGAGCTGTAACGCTGCACTTCCCGTTATTATCAGCCCTGTAATCTAGCATCCGTTAGTGCCGCCGTAAACCGAGCCGCGCACAATTAAACATTTACACTGAAGAAAAGCGGACGAGTCGTGCTGAGGACGCGGCCACACGCCTCCGCGCCACCATTTCAATTTTTAATGCCGCACTAATTATGTACACGAACTAGCTAATTTTCCTATGCAGATTTTCTTGGGTATCATTGTTTAAGTAGACTACCTCGTTAGCATTTACATAACGGCTGGAAAAAGTCCTTCCCGCTCTGCAGCCCGGAGGTAGCCTACTAGTTATACTGAAATCAGCGCAACATAAATTACGGACAGTCGCGGACGACCGACTTAGCAACATCGTCTCCTTATCGTGCTCCGGAAACCACCCAACTAACGCTCATATATTAGCCACGAAAAACAACTCTAAACCGCACCGCGAAAGCCCACATTTCCGAAGCGACATATTGAAACGTCCACGAAATCCAATTTCGACTCTATTCATAAAAGCGACGGTCCAAATCCTATTGGCGGGAGGCGATCGCCGCAACAAATAAGGTAACATTGCCAGTATGTCAACATAAATAAAGCTGAGTGCTGAAGCAGACGTTGACGTCGGGACACTATAAAGCTTGTGCAGGACAATGTGGACTTTGCAGCTTTAGACTTAAAATTGAGATTGGATGTGAACGCGGGAGGTAGTAAATGAAGGCTCGCATTTAGCGGTCGTGGTGGTAGTGATATGGGTGGACTTCCTTTGTCTGGTAATCTTATCAGTGTGGCAGCGGCCGCCGTCTTGACATGATACATTGCCCGCTATACATTTTGCATTCGCTTCTATGCTGCCGTATTACAGCTATGCTTACAGTTAACGAAACTGATTTCGTTTCTATTTTATTTTCAGCGAATTTGGATATAAGTTATCATCTTCGCGCGAGTTCCAAAGATAAGCCGGTGTAGGTATATCCGAGATATCCTGCAGCGAAACATTTATTAAAGTAAGCGTAATTACATTACCCGGGGCTTCTACTTTTAACCGATAGAAACCATTTCCATTCAGAGTTTTGGAGTCCGTGAATATTTCGATCACTGCCTTGGAGTCATTAGATAAAGGTGTCCAATATTATAAATGAAAATTATTTGAACGTAGCCGGCTTTCCATTTGTTGATGTTATGAGATATATTTTATGCAATAGTAACGTTAAGACTCTGAATATGCTTTGTATAAATAATAAGAATGTTATAAGTATTTGATTATTTTAGTATAAGCAAAAACAAGCAGTAAATTTTGGAATCATCCTTTCATAGGAGCAGTTATACAATTTATAGACTTATAGATATTTGATATTGTCTTTTATGGAAAACATAAGCAGGAAGTTTTGTCTTATTAAACGAACTTTATTTTTATTAAAATCTATAAGCTATTTAAATAACGAATATGCGATCTTTGCATCGTCACTTTTATTTATCACAGTAAGTTAGCCGCATGCAAAAACCTCTTCAACACAGTTAAAAAACTAAAAACGTCTTTAATCACAAGTTCAGTTGTAATAATAAAAAGATTGCGAACAATCCAATGGTATTAAGAGCTAATGAAGCGGCGAGCGGCGTCCGATCGATGTCCGCCCGAAGATAAGTCCCACCGTCGAACCGGCTGTATCCCTTTGCGAGCAAACTCCGAATACACCTCTTTCGGACTATCGAAAGTTCCCGATAGGATTTGTTCGAGACTCAATTGTTCCACGATGAATGGGTACTAATTAAAAGAAGTCACGACGCCGGACCAACTTCCCGATTGTTTCCCAACTATAAATCGCAGCGCTGCTCTCCCATATAAATATTGTACCGAGCGCCGGCGAACTTTGGTACTAAATTTAAAATAGGAATTGGGGAATTGGTTCCAACGGGAACGTATTAACTGTTTTTGCGCATAACCGGCTAGTTCCAATATCAATGCCCGTTGCGAATGCATAAATAAGGTGTACTGTAACGCCAAACCAAAATTAAAGGGTAATATTGCTTTGGGAATGTTTCGTAACGAGTTTAAGATGGTAAGCACGTGCTGCCCCCGTCTGAGATTGCCTCAATGTGTCTGGGCGACGCACCGCAGCTCGCACACGCGCCATACATCAACGTCTCAGTTATGAAACTACCTGCCGACACTAGCAGATATATGTTTGGGAAGGTGGTGGGATAGTTCCACTGTTACGTCTCCGACGCGAACGACTCCTCTGCACAGTTACACACACGCCACCCGTACATCCATCGACAACAGATGTCAACTTTATACCCTCGCGTCAATACGTTATAGTGTAATCTTTGACGACCTATTTGGTGTTGCGGTTGAGACGTCGTGTTGCAGCCAAGCAAGGGTTCCGGGTTCGATCCCCGGGCAGTACAAACATTTGTGTGCATGAACATGTTTATAATGGTCTCGGTGTTTTCTATGAATAATATATATGTATTTATAAAAAATAATGTATATAAGTATGTTTATCCATTGTTTAGTACCCATAGTACAGGCTTCACGCTTAACTTGGGGCTAGATGGCGCTGTGTGAATGTCAGTGGATATTTATTTATTATTATTTATTACATTTCCCAACGATTGTACAAACATCCGTGAATTCCACGCAAAGAATTATTCGGTCGGCGGCTCGGATAAATTAGCGTCCTTTTGGAAAACTACGTCCGGAAAAGCAGTTTCTCTATTACAAACAGACTAGTGGTGCGCTGGTCCCAATAAGAAATCACGTTTGATCGCCCGCCGCCCGCAAATGAGCCGAAACATTCCCCCTTTATCTTCCAGCGCAAAGCTCGGCTTGCCTCCCACGAAAATGCGGACTCCAAACGGGAAACACCAAAGCGAATGTCAGATGGCTCGAAAAATATAAAAATAAACGAACCGGAATATGGATAGTGTATCTATCCGATTGTGATTCAGCTTTATGCATATACGAGTCTGCAAACATGGGCCCTATAAAATAACGAGAAGGCGAGTCGCGACCGTAATATACAGCGTTTCTCTGTTACGTAAACAGAAAACCGAAAACGGATCGGCGAGGGCGATCCGCGTACGCAATTTGGAAAAAACGGAAAAGTTTGTGCAGGCGGGCGCAAGTCCCTTGGCGACGTTCAAAATCGCGTTCCCTTTTTAAAGTTGAGACGATTCGCGTAACGAGTGTCGAATTCTCGGGCCCCGGGGCCCCTCTCGGAGACGAAGTGTCCCCGGAGGTGCTCGGTAATTACCAACCATTACAGACAAAAGACACGATCCGTCCGATTACCATAATTCCCAAGCCCCGAGACGTGATATAAATGGGCCACATTTTGTAGTAGCACGACGACTGACGTGTGTATTAATGACTATACTTGTCCTCTTAAATTAGGTGAGGGATCTAGTGATTCGGTTTTTCATTGGCGCAAGAGAGGGGGTGATCGCCGTGTCCCGTCTCTCATACGCACGCATTATCCTGCCTCTTCGGTGTCGGCTAACTAATCGCCCGTTTACTCGGTGCTTAACTACTTTTTATATGCTAATGATACACCAGTCTCACTGGATTTTTGACAAGATAACGAATGAATGTAGTCTTACAGTCTGAACATTGACGTCGCCGCTTCATTCATGTTAAAGATCGTTGGGAATCATAAAGGAATAGTTCTGTCAGTTTACTAAGTTTCGCTTATAGATATTCAAATTAAATTATATGTATCTTGAAACAAAAACATTTCGTTGTTTAAGTTAAACTGGTCGTTCGAGTTGGTCTAATTGTTAACAATTCATATTTAATTTATCTTATGCAAACATTGCCTTAGTGCAGAACAAAAAGCTATTCCACAAATTCCAAATTCAAACAAATTACCTACTCTATATCAGTCTCAAAGATACCTACCTAGCTACACGAAAGAAATAAAATATTTTAGTGGCCGCGGCATTTTTAATAACCTAATTAATCTGTAATTACTGCTGAAAGAATCATTTCAAAGGGCACCCACCACAAAGGGCGGCTGACGATATTATCGAGAACTTGGCCATTTCCTTTGCGAATCGGAGGGGGCGATCGTGCAAAAAAACACAAAAACCCTTTAAAATTAATTGAGTTTTCTTGCGGCTACATCGGCAGCTACAATAAATTAATTAACGCTCGAAGGAATCCTTAAAATTTGTCGAGGAGCAAAAGTTGCCGCGTAGAGATAATACTTCGATTTTCCATTAGTTATATTAGTGCTGGAGGCCTCGCGCTCCCGCGTCTAAGCTCCCGGTGTAATACATTTCTTTATAACTAACTACCGGAACACGCGATCTTTGATCCATTTGCATGGGCCGATTCACGCCGCTATTTGTTTACGAGCAATTACGGCGAGCAAATTTGCCCCTTAATTGAATTTCGACTTGTGAATTTTCGTGGATAGAATTAATTAAATTTTTCCCGCTGCTAATGCGCGCTCCCGGAGCTGATTAATTTTGTTAAAGCTTTTAGCTCGCAAACGAGCTCGCTTTGATGCTAACGGTTACAGCGAACGCGGCGACCTTGTTAGTACCAAAAAACTTCATGTATTAAGCCTCTTTCGATATCTGACCGAATTTAGTCCTTAAAAATAGTAAGCGCTAAAATTATAAAACTGTATCAAATATATAGTATGAGATATTCTAATCATTGGTTAAAATTGTCAAGAATATGAAAAGCTCAAATGTACATTTTATCTATGTACTACCCCCCGTCGGCCTACCAAGGTTCCGGTTCGATCCCTGGCATGAACATGGTGTATAATATGTATGTACATATTTACAAATACATATTATATAAGTATGTTTATTCGTTGTTTAGTTCCATATTACAGGCTAATGCTTAGTTTGGTTAGATGGCGCTGTGTGATTTTATTGGATATTTATTCATTCATTATGTAATACACACTCAAATGTATCATCATAATCAGCTCATTAAACATCCCACCGAGGGACGCGAACCTACCCTGGCGGTGTATAGCCTTAGACGTCCACGCGAGCCCAGTGCGGATTGACCGATTCATATGTATGAGTATGAATCCCTTGAATTTTTCTACTTGAATTAGTACGTGAAATTGTTCGTTTGTTGTTCCAGCTGTCTTCTGGAAGGGTCCCGTCCTCCGCCCGATGTGCCGCCGCAACCCGACCATGTCTCGGCTGAACGGTCGCATCACCGGCAACCCGGCGACCTCTCCGACTTCGAGCCCTCGTGCCTAGTGCGGACTCCTTCGGAAACTTCTACTGCCTTCAGTAGCCAACCCCCTTTTTATGTCATTCGATTATTACGAGACGGTCAGTACGCTCACCTGGTGGTATGATACGCCTGACCAGTGATACTATGTTGCAGCAAATTAATACGATACCTGCTTGGATGGAAGCTTATTATTTAAAGTTATAATACCAACTTCAAAGTAGGAGGAGGTAGGAGGAACACTGATATGTGTCCATTCACTGTTTTACAGATTGAGTCAAAAGTTACAGTAGAAAAGAAACAATACTTAATACACATTCTAAGAAACAACCATCATTGAAATCCCACCAATTCTAAACACGCACAACCACATTACAGGAATCCAAAAGAATCATCGATGGATACAAGTCGAACTCCTCGTGCAGTAGTCCGGGAAGCAGACAAGAGCACCTTGGAGAGAATGGATAGAGGCGACGCACCCGGCTTTCGGGCCCCGTTCCAGTGCTGCTGTAA
>PQWD01009991.1:0-34113 GCA_019425675.1 Leucinodes orbonalis | reverse complement strand
ATCTAACTCCCTTAAGATTCCTTTTCCCACTTGCATAAAATCACTTCTTTATACAAATGATATTCATATTATACGGTTTTATCAATTTATAGTAGATAATATTTAAATTTTAATTTTTTTGTATGCTATGATTTCATCAATATCACTTATTTTTTATATCTTGTTATTTATCTTATGTATCTATTTATTATTTAATGCATTATATCTTAAGTTACTTTCCGATCTTTACTCCTATATCCAAATTCCGTATTATGTAACCTTTCCTATTACTTGTCGTTCCTCGTTTTCTTAAAAAAATATATATATAACTTTGACTTGCCGGATGCACAAACGTGGGTCATGAAGAAGGAAAAAAAAAAAAAAAAAAAGATCGGAACACGGATATTCGTAGGAGAACTAGAGTGACGACATATCCACAGAATAAGCAAGTTGAAGTGGCAGTGGGCAGGGCACATAGTGCGTAGAACCGATGGCGATGGGCGGAAAGGTTCTCGAGTGGCGTCCGCGTAACGGAAAACGAAGCGTAGGCCGACCCCCAACCAGATGGTCTAATGATCTGGTTAAGGTGGCAGGTAGCAGATGGATGTCAACTGCAAGGGATCGGTCCGCGTGGAAATCATTAGGGGAGGCCTTCGTTCAGCAGTGGACTTTCTAGGTTGTTATGATGATTATTTAGAAAATAAGTCACTTCTTAAAACATACTCCCTTATGACCTAACGTCTAGCCTGTTGGGTGCTAGCAAAAAATAGAAGTCTTAGGTTCTTGGGTGCTATCAAGGAGTGACTTTATTTTAATAGTTTCGAGAAGAAAAGTGTTAAGGTTCTTCTAAAAGGGGGCCCTCTTGCTTACACACCTACAAGTTATCGTAATGCTATTAAATTATTTTTCACGAACAATTTGGTGTCATGGTTGAGATGTTGGCTACTACACCAAGGGTTCCGGATTCGATCCACGGGCAGTACAAACTTGTGAGCACGAACATGTCTGTATTTGGTCTGGGTGTTTTATGTATGTATTTATTATTATTTATTTATCATAAAAAACAGTATATATGGTTCCTAGATATAAGTACCTATGCTTATCCGTTGTTAAGTACCCATACTACAGGATTCACACTTGGGTCTATATGGCGCTGTGTGAATGTCAGTGGATATTTATTTTAAGGTTTATCAAAAACTGTCTCAACTGTTGGTTTGCTACTGCTATGCTTTGCGTAACTATATGCTACGATCCCTCCCTTGATTCCTTCTACGATATCGTAATAGAACAACACAGAATTCATCAGTGTTTTTATAAAAGCAAGTCAATTTTCAGGGGAAAATCCGTGGTAAATACGACGCAATGAAAGGTGCCTTCAAACCTCACATGATACGGAATTGGGGGATGCATCAACCGCTAACAGTTACATTCGTGTTCATTCCAGTGGATAAAAAGACATAATTCCTTTATTTACACTTTTTTCAAAATTAGAAAATAACAAAAAGCTTTATTTGTGCTTGTTTTGCAAGCAAGACTATATACTAAAATAACTACTTTTGCGTCTCTGGTGTATAAGCACACGTGGGCGTTTGCTCTGCACGTGTTATAGGAAAAGATTGTATGAAACTATGGGATCCGTGCGTCACGCATGCAGGCACCACTCGCGTGAGGACGCAATCATGCATGTCAGAAAAAAGGCCCTAAATGGGATTGTATAAAAAAACAATATCACCAATTTTTACATTTAATAAAACATAAATAAAAGCTGCAAATTGATACGTAATAATGGTCGCTTAACTAGAAATGTTGTTCAATTTCACCTACTTGCAAATAAACTAGTCAATCCTTTATCACAGTAGCTTACTTATACAACTTGAAACAATTACATTATTTCTTAATCTAGAAAAGTAACAAGACATGAGATTACAAATATACACATTAACATGAATATTACAAATTAATCATTTAAATCTCCAACTTTTCTTTTTTCAGTCCTATAGTAATCTTGATCCCAATATAAAAAAAATATTATGTACAAGATTTTTATCTTGCATTTTTTATCACAACCTTACTAGCATACAATCTGGTCCACAGTTTTTATAATATGCATATGTTACAGCCAAAGTAATAAGCTTATCAGACTAAATTTTGCAGTCAATCAGCTTATTGACCGGTTATGAGTTTTAACTGTAACACATACCACGAACAATGGTTAGTTTTGCCCGGTGTATCATTGCTTTCGAGGGTTTATACCCCCTACACCACCCACAACCCTTACAATTTTACTTAAAATAACGTTAAAAAGGGTCAAGAAAATAACGCTATTTCCAACGTAAATGTTATTATTATGGAACTATATGCATTACATTGCATTTCGATAGATATTCAGAAGTAATTTTACTTTAGCAAAAATATCTTTTAACATACATATTATATAAACGGTGTTTTATAGATGTATGTCAGGACCGCGCAGTGGCGTTCCATCATCTCTGCCTATCCCTCTAGGACCAAGGCGTGAGTTATTTATTTATTTTATTTTCAAATACATGTGTTCACACAGTCCAGAAACACATCTGAAGTTAAGCTTGCAATTAAGACAGATCTATTTACATTTATACTACTCATTAGCATCTAATTTAATAATTTAGGAAATCAGAACTATTGCCCTCAAATGTCGTAGTCAAAGACATTTGCTGCATAAATAGTGATATTGGTTATAGAGGCACTGTACATATATCTAGTAGATTTAAAAAATGATACAAAAATACACATTTATATTTTAAGTAAAAACCATTGACTGCGATTGAATTAACGCATTACGATTTCTGTCCATATTAACCCTTTGTAAGGGGTTGTCCATTAATCATGTGAGGCTTGAACCCCCCTTCAAAGGAGGGGTTTTATAAAAATCACGAAAATAACACTAGGGGGAGGGGGGGTGTAGTAAGATATCACGTGTATTTACCTAGTGTAGACATTTTTATCATGGTCCTTAATTTCAGAATAAAATAAAATTATAGTTTATACCTGTATTTAAAGGTAATATTTTGAAAATCTTAAAATTCTTTGTAGATTTGAAAGATATACGTGATGATGGAAGGGAGGGGGGGGGGGGTAGACTTAAAGAGACAGAATTAGAAGTATGTAGTAAACTAGGTGGTAGCTTTGGTACTGACTCGTCTAGGTGGTACACCGCAGTGTCAGATATCGTCCGTGAAATACGAGTGTTATGCACTTTCATGTTTCGGAATGAGGGCACTGTAGATAGTAAAATTACCGGGTATAAGAGACCTCACATAATATGTTGTCTCGGATGTCGGGCGCAGTGTTGCATTAATGAAGAATAATATCTGTATATTAATTGTTGGTTTCCTTCAATGCTCTCTGTTATTGTCAGGCGCATCACTTACCATCCGGTGAGCGTTTGATCGTTATGTACACTTTGTAATATTAAAAAGAATCTTTTGGCCTTACAAAGGGTTAAAAAAGGCTAAGTGATGCTCATAATTAAGTAAAATTTCGAAACGTCAATGTTTCATGGCAAAGATACAACTTTGTAATATAAACTAGAAAACATTAGCTTATAAACTAAATAACTTAATGGGGTTTAAAATAGAGTATTACTTAATTAACAATGGATCATTTTAGGTTATTAACTAACAATGGATATTTTAAGGTTTACTTAACTAACAATGGATCATACTAAGGGCCTCTACTTAGTTAAACATTAATGTACAACATACTTTGATAATTATGATATTTGTAATTTGTGACGTATCTATTATTTCGTGCAATTATAGTAGAATGTATTACAATCCAATTAATTAATACATAACTTCCATTTTGAGAATGAACAGAAAAATTCACATCAAGTATAATTAATAGAGAACATATTTAAAACCCGCTAAATACGCTTTGAATCACGCCAAGTTATAAACCCCATTGGAGTGGTATATTCTAAGATATATTCCGTAGCCTTTATAACTTCCGTTACTGAATGATGTCACTCGCTAGTACTCGTACCGCTCCAGTCTTGGTAGTGATGACGTCACTCACTAGCGGCCGAACAAGAAGGTTGAGTTAGGCCAGGGGAAGGTGGTGGTCGTACCGCCCCTCGGCCTAGTCGGCGGTGACGTCACGCCGACGAGGCCGAGGCTCGGCGACGTCACTGGCTAGTGGTCGTACCGCTCCTCTGCCTCGCGGCGGTGTGAGCAGGCGGTGACGTCACTGGCTAGTGGTCGTACCGCTCCTCGGCTCGGCGGCGGTGTAAGCGGCGGTGACGTCACACCGCGCTGACGTCACGGGCTAGTGGTCGTACCTCTCCTCCGCCTCGGTGGCGGTCTCGGCGGGAGCATCAGCGGCAGGAGGCACTTCGGCGGTACTCGGGCTCTCTTCTGCACTGCTCACGCTGCCTGTGCCACCTAAAAATAACATTAAATCAAATAAATCAAAATTGTTCCGCCTTTCTATTTCGACTCCACGCCAGCTCCAACAGTCTCCTGAAGGTGTTTGCAGAGCGCTGGGATGCCCCGATGCTGCGCCATTGGATACAATTGCATACCCTGTTCTAGTATAGTTGTCAGGTATAATTGGCATATAATATATTTATTTAGTTTTGAAAATTACTAACATAGTGTTAAGTTCATGTTATACTAACAAAACATATGGACTTTGTCTGAAATAAATATATATTATTAAATATTTATGTAACATTTTATGGAAGTTTACAGTTTAATAATTAAGGTCGTGGTCGAATACATGCACAATCTCCTCAAAGTGTCCGCCGCAAAAGTCGGCAGACTTTTGCGGCGGACACGTCACTTGGGCAGAATTTCCATTCATAATCACGTCGCTCGCTACATGTCATAGTGGCATAGTAGTATGCGCGTGCTTTTGTGTACCCTTTTCATGATGTGTTGAAGTCAAAATTTTAACTATTCATTGTATGTTATTAATATAAAAATAAGTCAATGTATTTGTCAAGCGGCTAGGACATTTTTTGGTTGATATTTCTTAGTGATTGTACATAGATTAGTTGGTTTGTTTATTTAAGATATAGAAACACATTCAACTTAAACATATACAAATCAATCGAATGAAATTACGAACCCACTTTCAAGTGGACAATCTAAATAAAAATTTCTGTCAAACTTATTTCAAAGCCCGAGGGCCGTAAAAACAAGTTTCGCGTGGATGTAACTGGAACAAACTAGTTTAGTCCAGTTACGTCCGCGTCAGCTTTGGCAACGTCATAGACTTTAAACATACAGTTAACTTACTATTGTTGGAGAGGTTGAGACGGTTTTCATGTGGCGACGGCCGCTGCTTCTTAGCCGCTGGGTCCTCGCGTGCCTCCTCCACTTGGGCTGGACATTCCAAATGGACCAGGTGGAACACCTGCAAAAAAGACGATTTCAATACTTATAATATAATATAATTATTTTTTTTATTTGCGAGAATATGGTTACAATACGGTTATACAAAATTAAAATCCAACATATTCTATCGTTAAATCGACGTGCAAATTTTGATTTCATAATATTACCATCATTCATTTTACAAATAATTAATACTATTAAATTACTTTATACATTTAAACATTGCATTTTATCGTCTTTATAAATTAAATTTTTATTTTACAAATTCATTCATTAATACATAATATACAAGTTAAAAAAAAATAATGTGTCAAAGTAATATAATATGTCAATAAAATGGATAAAAATACAAAATGTCAATACATAACTTTCCATTAAATGTCGTTCTTAACATCTAAAAATTCATTAATTGAATAATACATTTTTTAAAAGGAATTCGTGTAATTGTTTCTTAAATTTGATAAACGGTAGATTTTTTAAAAAGTCCGGTACTTTATTATATATTTTAATTGCCATGCAATAGACATTTCTAGAGTATAGTGTTAATTTTTAATCTGGGATACACAATTTGTCGCCTTGCCGTTCTCCATAATTTGATTTTGAGCTTTTTTTTTCAAACAGACCTTGATATTTATGAACGAAAATAGTAAAGGTCAGTCTTAGTAAAGGTCATCCCGTAAAAACATGAGCGTCGGTGGCTCATTGGTGTGGACTGTTGATGATATTAGCTCAATTTTGCAAATATGTACTGCATTTATGAAAGATCGGAATCCCTTGTACAGGCAATTTCTGCTTAAAAGGGGATTCCGACATATGTTTGTAACATTATTCTGGAAATAATAAACATTTTTTTTTATTTTGACTGTTGCCTTCCAATCTGGAGGGTGCAGGTTGAAAAACCGCCACGTACCATCTTTTAAAATTTTCGAAATAATATGTACGTCTATCCGACGTTCTTGCGGTGAAGGAAAACATTGTGAGGAAACCTGCGCACGCCTGCGAATAAAGGTGAAGTCGGCCAATTCGCACTGGGCCCGCGTGGACTACTAAGGCCTATTCACCCTTCGCTACACACCCTGATGATGTAGATCCCAAAATAGTTAGTCCCTTCCTATTTACATGGAACCAACGACCGAGATGGCAAGGCTTGCGAAACGACTGAAAAAGCTTAAACATGCAAATACAGGGATCTAGGCTCCGTATACTAATCGTGGACCGTGGAGCCCTAGCGCAATAAGGATTTCTAAGGAAATTGTAAAAATGTTGGTCGACATCACTGGAGATTGNCGAAGTCGATAAGATATAACGATAAGCTGCCCAAGAGATATTAATGGATATTTAATATCGAAGCAAGGGTTACCATTAAAATTCAATTTGAATATATTTGCATGGTTGTATATAAAACGTATCGTATTTAAATCGAAAATCTTATACTCTTTTGCAGTTTCTCGTAACCTTTTAAATGCTTGGACCCAGACACAATAGTACCTTAATTATATTTTTTCTGTTTATATAAGAGTCGCAAGCGTTCATAAAGTTAAGAATTAAAAATAGCTTTAAGAAATTAACTTTAATTTCAACCTTTCTTAACAAAATCAAAACCTGTTACGAGTAGTAGTAGGTACAAAAGCTTCACTAATGGACCGATTGATTTACTTGTTGTTTTTAACAGAATTTATAAGAAAGTTAAGTAGTGTAATGATTTAATTTACTTTGCTGTTGTGTTTTACATTAGTTGTATCCCAGGGTGATTAATAGAAACGGTAGTTATGGCTTCACTAGTTGTTTGTATCTCTTACAAATGTATATTGTCAATGTAGGTATTAAGTGTATGTAGGTATGAACTATCCTTATAATATTTCAAACTTATGACAGATTCCGTTTGACTTATTCTCCTTTAACCTAAATAAACCCCTATGATGACATAGTATTTATCGGCAAAGAATGTGTGATCTTGGTCGGCACACAGTGTTGCAAACACTTTTTAATAAACAATACTATTTTGAGATTAAATTAATTTTGTATGTTTTTGTAACGTAAGACTTATAATTTACTAAGCATATAGACTGCTGTTAAACTTGGAAATGACCCAAAAATCTTTGGCATTAACCAAAACTAGCGTCTTATTGGCTGCTCAATCGTCGAAATGAGCTCGAATTGATTGTAATGCGGCTTGGTGAATTAAAATGAGAAATGTCATACACGATTGATATATTGACGATCGCGTTTATTTTTATTAAATGCGATTACGTGGACAAGTAAGTAACACTTTTCACGTTTTCACTTAGCGTCCACGGGACGAATAAGAAGCGTAAACTGGTTAAGGTGGTAGCCGATTGATGACATGCATAGGGTTATACAGGTACGTATATCTTCAATATGAGAGGATTGACTTTTTTAAAAGTAGTAAACGAAACGACCAATTTTCTCAACTGAAGTGTTGATGGAATTAAAATCTATTAAAGTAGTTACAAAACGTCGATGGCTCAATGGTGTGGACTGACATCCGATGTGGAAAAGTACATATAATTCAGAACATTCGAAAATACATTGGTACGTGGCGGGATTTGAACCTGCACCCTCCAGATCGGAAAGCAACAGTCCACACCAATGAGCCACCGACGCTCTGTCATTACTTTAATAGTTCTTAATTCCATCTTTTCAGTTGAGGAAGTTGGTCGTTCCGTTTACTACTTTTATAAAAGTTATAAAAGTCAACCCTATCATATTGAAGATATACGTACCTGTATAATCTTATACATGTCATGAATAGGTAATGTGCTGATCATGATCTTGCGACACTATCATTTATGGATCTGGGCTCACTCATTATCTTTATTTGCTGAACAGTGCGGTGTTTGTTAATGATAATAGCTTTTAGATAAATAGGTACCAATAACAATACAGTATCTGAGAACACAGTATCTAGACATTTAAAAGGAAACGCTTGCCAGATTTTTTTATGTTATAAGTTAACAGGACGGTCTGGACCCTCACCTGATGATAAATGATACGCCTAACCATACAGAGTGGCATTGAAGGAGACCAACAACTGATAGACAGTTAAAATCCTCCATCAATGCCGCATTGCACCTGTCTGTTATACCCGATAATCTCACTAGCGACAGTGCCCTCATCTCGAAACACAAAAGTGCATAGCACTGCGGTGGTATTTCAACATCATCATCATTACAACCTAGAAAGTCCACTGCTGAACGAAGGCCTCCCCTAATGATTCCAATGTAATGAATGTTCCATGCGGACCGATCCCTTGCAGTTGACATCCATCTGCTACCCGTCACCTTAACCAGGTCAACTCGGGCGCTTTTAATACCTGTATTTGTTTTTTTCATCTAACGATCGCAGTTAAGTACTCGACATAGGGCTCCCCCATTTTGCATCTCTGCGTTTTGTAACTCCTTTGGCGTTGCAAATGTCCATGGGCGGCAGTATTCATATTCCATCAGGTGACCTGTCAGCTCGTTTTCCCCATATCACATAAAAATATATTCTTAAAGTCCTAACATTACGACAGAATGTCATAACACTTGTTCCTAACTTATCATTTTATTGCCGAGTAATTGGAACAACAAATAAACATATAACGTCAAATATATTTAACATAATCCTAGTAACAATATAATGCTATAGATTATTTGTATTTATCGCGATGATAATTGTCACGCGGAGGCGATGCACTCTATCCGTTAATAATTTGATTATTTCTCTTGATATTGATAGTGATAAGAAATATCGTGTTTGGATTAGGCATTGATCGTTTAATTAGCCGCGAACAGGATTTACAAAGATATTATTCAGATCAGCATTTATGTGATTTACCTTAGACAGATCACAATAGCATATTGGTGATGTCAAACAGAATGCTTTTGGTCATACCGTTTAGTAATTGGTTTTAAGTTCAGTCCCTATTCGCGTAACCGGCGTGGCCGCTTGTCTCCCCAAAACATAAGGCTGAGAGCCATTTGCGCTTTCCAATTGCCCGGTGAAGCTGTAAAGGCTATCTGCGGTCAACCGCAGTAATCAGTTGTAACAAAATTGTAATAAGTATATCCGTGATCACGGTGACAGCAAAACAAACGTTTGGAAAAATATTCACAATTAAAAAAAATGGCATCGAACCTGCACTCCNTATTTTTTCTCTTTCAATAATGTTATTTTAGTTTAATAATATTGAGTTATTTCAAAATCCCGTCACTACAAAACCTATGATTTTAATTCGGATTTGATAAAATTATCAATCCCAATTAAAACATATAAAATTATATATATTGTTTATATTTTGTGTGGTAATTATAAAATAATAAAAAAAAATTTGACGATCACGATACTAGCCAGTCAAAATAACCAAAACATTGGCCTTGCTAAATTGAATGCTATTCGTGTACTGATGCCCTCGACGACAACAGCAGATAGGTCGACGGTGGCGACGTTGTGTACAGGCCCACCACCGCCCGACAGCGGAGGACACGGCCGTGTGGAACGCTTCAGTGACACTGCGTGGAAACCTGCCACACACACACACCTTCAGTTATACAAAAGTTAGTGAGTACCAAGTATTAGAAAACTTAATTCTAAAATATATTAAAAAATAAAATATCACTGACATTCACACAGCGCCATCTGCACCAAATTAACGTCTTCAACCTTAACAGCACCAGTCTCCATAAATGACTCCATTGTACTTTTTGACATAACATAATTTTGGATTTATGTAATGTGATGCATTATGGAGAAATAAAAATATATATTATATATTAAGCGTGAAGCCTGTAGTAGGTACTAAACAACTGATAAAACAACTTACATACCAATTTTTTGTAAATACACACCACTACAATACAAACAGACATGTTTATGCACACAAATGTTTGTACTGTCCGGGATCGAAACCGGAACCCTTGGTGTATAAACCGACGTCTAAACCATTGCACCAAATGGGTCGTCAAATTATGTATTAAATTTTAAGTTCATAGTTACCCGCAATAGTTGTGTATACATTTGCTGCTGCATGAGCCCACGCATGCGGTAGTCAGGGATACAATGTCGTAAATACCCACCGACAACAATGTTTGTAATTTTAAGATATAATTTTTTAAGTATACAATGTACTGTTGTAAACATAAGTAGATAAACCATTTTTGATATTTTTTTTAAAGTTAAATTACACAATTACTACTATTCCTCAAAAACACAGAGCGACGGTGGCTCAGTGTGTGGACTGTTGCCTTCCGATCTGGAGGCGCAGCATGTACTTTTATTGGACGCTCTTAGGGTTACAACGAAAACATCGCTCATCATCATCAACAGGTCATCCCCCATCTTCCGGCGCATAAGACTTAACAACCAACAATAAAAATATTACCATATAATACCTATACAAAGTCAAAGTCAAAAAATATTTATTTCAAATTAGGCTTACAAAAAGCACTTATGAACGTCAAAAAATATAATAAAAAACGGTTAAAATACTAAACTAAAAATATGAGTTTTGATGCTTTGAAAAAAAAAGCGCTTCAGTGGTTTGGCCTGTTGATACATATAAATATATACAAGTAAAGTGGATATATAAGAGCGTCGGTGGCTCAATGGTGTGACTGTCGCCTTCCTACCGGGAGCTGAGGTTCAAATCCCGACACGTACCAATTTTCGAATTTTCGAAATATATGTACGTTATCCGACACTCTAACGGTGAAGTAAAACATCGTGAGGAAACCTTCATGTACGCCTGCGAAAGATTCGAAGGTTTGTGTGAAGTCGTCCAATCCGCACTGGGCCCGCGTGGACACTAGGCCTAATCACCCTATACGGGTAGGCTCGTGCCCTCGGTGGGGACGTTTAATGAGTGATGATGAAGTATAGTGGATTCTCCGAACGTGTCATTGCATTGAATATGTTAATAAGAAGCTTAAAATAATCCCTAGATAAAGAACTTGGAGTTAAATTAAATAATATAAAAGCACGCCACTTTTTTTTTCTTTTAAAGGCGCTTAGTCGTCAAGTACGGTACAAAGAAGAATAAGTAATCACCACCTTATTGACAGTGTTGCTGGTGCCGACCAACTTTATGTACTGTACGACTCTTGGCTCGAAGTAGAGGTTCTGCCACGAGCGGCAGAAGTACTTGCTGTGGTCGATTACGCGCACCCAGTCTTCTGGTCCACGACACCTCGATGTAGTACGCGTACGATCTGTCACCGAACGCAAAGATGGGAGTTTTATTTTACTTTTTAGTTTATTCTTCTCAGTTAAATCTACCGTCTGAACCAGTGGTAGCTTCATTAGACATTCATAAGTAGAGATCGGATAATGGGATGCATATTTTAAACTATTTTTTGGCTAAGAAAATATGGAGACGGCTTCTTTTTTCGGAATTACGGCTCCTCATTTAAAAACCTTTATTTTAGTGTGCATTCAATTATATTTATAATCTAAACGCTAACGGTATTCATCCCGAAACATCGGGTTTTTTCCATACAATTAATGTGCATACAAATCATATATTGTAATAGAAAACGCAACAAACGTAATGAAAATACATTTAATTCTATATTCCGAACATTAAATGCATCAATTCCGAAATCCCGAAATCTTTACAATAAAGAAGTGCTTTCCATACGATCTATATTCATCAGTGTTCTGTAAGGACCTAATAATAAACTAACTGCACTGTCTCACTCAAAAAGTGTCCGCGAGCAAAAGACAACCCATCGCACCAGTTGAGCAGGATTTCCATTCATAATCACGTCGCTCGCTACATGTCATAATGACACACTCGTATTAGTATGACCGTGCTTTTTATTTTGTACCCGCATGACGCATTTAGATCAAAATTCTAATGAATAATTCTTGTGTCATAAGTATAACAATAAGTCATACGTAATATAATAAGTAATATAGTCATCATCATCATTACAGCCCAATTATGTCCACTGCTGAACGAAGGCCTCCCCTAATAATTCCACGCGGACCGATCCCTTGCAGTTGACATCCATCTGCTACCCGCCACCTTAACCAGATCATCCGTCCATCTGGTTGGTCGCCTACGCTTCGCTTATAAAGTAAGCTTAGTAAGTATAGTAATAGTATATTTAATTCGTAAGAACTAAGTTACAGACATAGCCCGCCGGATCAGCAAGTTGAAGTGGCAGTGTGCTCGTCACGTATTCGCAGAACCGATGCCGTTGGGCAACGAGTTCTGGAGGAGACCGCGTCTCGGCAAGCGTAGCGTAGGACGCCCTCCGCCCGATGGACCGACGACTTGCGAAGGTCGCTGGTGGAAGCTGGATAAGAAAGGCGGACGACCGGATGTCTGGCGCAAAGGGGGAGACCTATGTCAGCAGATGGACTGCAATTAGGTTGAAGAGAAAGTATAGTATTTTTTTGTTGATATTTCTTTGTGATTGTGCAATTAGTTTATTGTTTTTTTAATCAATTATAGTACTTTTTTGACTTGTTTTACATATTTGACACAGACAAGTAAATTATGTAACTTTAACAAACGGTGTAGTGATAAAGTCAAGGTATTTTTAATGCATGGTATGTTGATGATGATGGAAATAGCCAGTGGCACGAGTTTGTGTCCTTTTCTTATTATTTTCAGTGATGAAGTCACCTGTTATGTACCTAGTGGGTTGACATATATTGATGAAGTCACCTGTTATACCTATCCCAGAGCAGCAGGCGTATATGGTTGATGGTGATGGATATATACATATCTATAGCCAGTGGCACGAGTTTGTGTCTTTTTTTGTTATTGTTATTTTCGGAGTTGATGGCACGAGTTTGTGTCCTTTTTTGTTATTATCGGAGTTGAATCCTGCACCTAGTGGGTGATATATATTGATGAAGTCACCTATTATCCTTGTCCCAGAGCAGCAGACGTATATGGTTCACGATGTTGGAAATAGCCAATAGCACGAGTTTGTGTCCTTTTTTGTTATTTTCAGTGATGAAGTCACCTGTTATGTACCTAGTTGGTTGACATATATTGATGAAGTCACCTGTTATCCCTATCCCAGAGCAGCAGGCGTATATGGTTGATGATGATGGAAATAGCCAGTGGCACGAGTTTGTGTCCTTTTTGTTATTTTCGGAGTTGATGGCCGGGTTTGTGTCCCTTTTTGTTTCAAATAGCCAGTAGCACGAGTTCGTGTCCTCCTTTGTTATTTTCGGAGTTGAATCCTGTACCTAGTGGGTGGTATATATTGACGAAGTCACCTGTTATCCCTGTCCCAGAGCAGCAGGCGTATATGGTTGATGATGGTGGTGGTGTGGAGGCGCACGAGTATGCCGCGGTTGTCGGGCGCGTCGCTGATGGTGTGGCGCGTGTAGCCGCGCTCCATGTCGTACGTGTCCGTGTCGCCGTCCAGCAGCGCCGACGGCATGTCGCCGCACACCACGCGGGCACCGCGTTTCGGTGTCGCCACGTTCTCTTCGGGCACTGTATAATAATAATATCTTTATTGCCACATACAATTACATTGTTTCTTATGGTAAGTGCATACATTGAATTCAGTATTTAGATACGGAAACAGGTGACAACTGTTGCCGTGGTTGAGTTGCAGGCAACAGGGCACCACTTAAATTTACATACACAAATGTAAAACGGTATGTAGGTAGGTACATTGATGTAATGACATCCGCTTATGTAAGATGGAATTAGTTTTATATAATTAGAACAAGATTATCTGTGTAAAATAAATATAATATATATATAAATTATATATATATATATATATATATATTTGAGTGTGTGTGTGTGTAAGTGTAAGTGTGTGTTTCTTTATTCATTACTAGCTTTTGCCCGGGCTTCGCCCGCGTTAAATTCGGGATGACAAATTATTCTTTCGTTACCAGGAAAGTGGAGCCATCCACTTGTAACAAAAACAGAATAATTTCAACACTGCTTCTTCTTTTTCTTATTTAAGGCTTTAAGGCCGGTTTGCAAAAACTTCATTATGCAATATTTATTGTTCATGACAAATAGCCATCATACTTATTTTGTATTCTACCTTGTAAACTGTTTAAACTTCAAAGAAAATTATGTATTCATATATATCACTATACATAGAAATCCCCGCCCCAGTTTAAAAGTTTTAGAGTCCATTTCCAAAACGGATCCCCTCCCTCCCCCCCTCCCCCAATTTAAAGGTTCGGGGTCAATTTTGGGATATATATAACTATACATAGGCTTCCCCCCACACCTTTAAAGGTTTGGGTCTATTTAAAAAATATATATATACATATACATCACTAATTACATATATATTTATATATATATATCAGTATTAAGGTTTTTGGGTAAAATTTCTGAACAAATATATATATATATATATATATAAACATATATATATTCAAGGTTACGTTCTATCAACATACCAACTTTCCATAAAATCTACCTTAAAAAACTGCGGAAAATTGATATGATACTTCCTCCTATTTGAAGGTTTGGGGGTGGATTTTTTGAAAAAAAAAATATGCCATATTTTTTCTTTTACGACAATATAATCCGCATACAAATTTCGCGTACTACAAAAATTGCGGAATGTTTCATTATAAACTTCCAACCCCATTTTAGGGAAGTGGGGGGTGGAAACGGGACAAAAAGTAGCCTAAAACCTATTCTAGGTTACCTACTACCAACATACCAAGTTTCAATAAAATCTACCTTAAAACTGCGAAAAACCGAATATGACACTTCCTCCCCTATTTGAAGGGTTTGGGGGTCGATTTTTGAAAAAAAAAAATATGCCATATTTCATCGTTTCTTACAAACAGTCCGCATATCAAATTTCAGCGTGTACTACAAAAAATTTCGGAATGTTCCATTACAAAACCTCCAACACCCATTTGAGGGATTGGGGGGTGAAAACGGGAACAAAAAGTAGCCTAAAACCTATTCTAGGTTTCCTACTATCAACATACCAAGTTTCAATAAAATCTACCTTAAAACTGCGAAAAACCGGAAATATGACACTTCCTCCCCCTATTTGAAGGGTTTGGGGGTGAATTTTTGAAAAAAAAATATGCCATATTTTTTCGTTTCTGACAAATAGTCCGCATACCAAATTTCATCGTCGTACTACAAAAATTGCGGAATGTTCCATACAGACTTCCAACCCCATTCGAGGGGAGTGGGGCGTGAAAACGGGACAAAAAGTAGCCTGAAACCTATTCTAGGTTACCTACAATCAACATACCAAGTTTCAATAAAATCTATCTTAAAACTTCGAAAATCGGAATATGATACTTCCTCCCTTATTTGAAGGGTTTGGGGGTGGATTTTTGAAAAAAAAATATGCCATATTCTTTCGTTTCTGACATATAGTCCGCATACCAAATTTCAGCGTCGTACTACAACAATTGCGGAATGTTTTATATAAACTTCCAACCCCCATTTTAGGGAAGTGGGGGGTTGAAAACGGGACAAAGTAGCCTCAAACCTATTCTAGGTTACCTACTACCAACATACCAAGTTTCAACAAAATCTACCTTAAAACTGCGAAAAACCGAATATGACACTTCCTCCCTATTTGAAGGGTTTGGGGGTCGATTTTTGAAAAAAAAAAAAAATATGCCATATTTTTTCGTTTCTACAAACAGTCGCATATCAAATTTCAGCGTCGTACTACAAAAAATTTCGGAATGTTCCATACAAACTTCCAACCCCATTTGAGGCGTGGGGGGTGAAAACGGGACAAAAGTAGCCTAAACCTATTCTAGGTTACCTACTATCAACAATACCAAGTTTCAATTAAAATCCGTTCAGCCGTTTAGGCGTGAAAGCGTAACAACAGACAGACAGACAAGATAGAGAGGATACTTTCACCATTTATGTATATTAGTATGGATTGTAAATAAGGCTTCCAGATGTCATCGTAGCTTTGGGCTAGTAGCAGATTTTATTATTTTTTTACAATACCTTTCCTAAAATTTGGGTAGACATTAAGGCATCGTTACTTTATTGAATAAATAAGGACCGAGGTAAAGAAGTATCTTCTAGCATATTTAGATTTAAGCCGTGGAGGGTACTGACATATAATGTATTGTGGTACATTATAAAAGCTATATCATTATTGACGACCCTATTTGGTGTAGGGGTTGACACAGTCGGCTGCTACACAAGGTCCAAGGGCGCGCCAAGTTAAGCGTGAAGCCTGTTAGTGTGGGTACTAAACAACTGATAAAACATACTTATATATATATATTTGTAAATACAAACATATTATACATAAGAAAACACCCAGACCATTACAACACATGTTTATGCACACAATGTTTGTATACCCGGGATCGAACCCGGAACCCTTGGTGTTGCAGCCGACATCTCAACCGCAACACCAAATGGGTCGTCATAATATAAGTAATATAGTCATTATTGACAACCCAATTGGTGTAGCGGTTGTCTTTCGACCGGTTCGATCCTCGGGCAGTACAAACATTTGTGTGCACGAAACATGTGTGTGTAATGGTTGAGGTGTGTTTCTTTGAACATGTGTTATTTATTAAAATAAATTATATAAGTATGTTTATCCGTTGTTAAGTAGCCACACTAAAGGCTTCACGCTTAACTTGGGGCTATGGCGCTGTGTGAATGTCAGTGGATATAATTTTTTTATTTATATTTTGGCTTGTACTTTACAAAGACTTTCAGTCAATACCGCGCGGTGATGGCAGTTCAAAAATTCATAACCACGTCTACACTTTCTGCGGTTGGGGCAGGGACGAAACTCACTCGATAAACATACGATAATATTTTAGTCTAGGTGGTAGACTGGATACAGAGTCGTCTGGGTAGGTACCACCGCAGTGCCAGATATCGTCCCGTGAAATATGAGTGTTATGCACTTTTGTGTTTCGCGATGAGGACACTGTAGCTAGTGAATTTACCGGGTTTAAGAGGCCTAACATTCATTGTCTCCTGTGTGTGTATGTGACTGGCGTAGTGCGGCATTAATGGAGAATAATAACTGTCTATCAGTTGTTCATCTCCTTCTATGCCCTCTATGTCATGGTCACGCGTATTACTTACTTAGGTGAGCGTCCTGTTCATTTCGTAACATCAAAAATATATATTATCATCTTGGCCAGTACTTTAATAAATTATCGTTCTACCAATGCCAACAAGCATCGGTGGTTGATCGTGTGGACTGTTGCCCTCTTACTGGGAGGGCTGAGGTTCAAATCCCCCCACGCACCAATAAGTTTTCGAATTTTCGAAAATAAATGTACGTTATCCGACGCTCTTATGGTTAAGGAAAACATCTTAAGTAAACCTGCGCACGCCTTCGAAGATATTCAAAGGTTATGCGCGTAGTCGTCAAATCCGCACTGGGCCCGCGTGGACGACTAAGGCCTAATCATGTAGGTAGGCTCGTGCCCCTCGGTGGGGACGTTTAATGAGCTGATGAAACAACTGCTGTTGAATCTAAGTAAATGAAAAAGTTCATCATCATCAGCTCATTAAACAACCCCACCGAGAGGCACGAATGTACCCGTATACGATGATTAGGCCATAGTCGTCCACGCGGGCCCAGTGCGGGTTGGACGACTCCACGCACAATCTTTCAATCTCTTCGCAGAATAAAAAAGTGATTTAATATGTATTTATAGGTTAGTATAAACTCACACAGCAAGCCCCGATGCGGCAGATCAGTGCTCTTGGTTTGCGTCTTCTCCTGTATGGCGTCGAGCAGCATGTCGGGCGTGACCAGCGCGAACGGCCTCACCACCGTCAGCAGCTCCTCCAGGCTCATCAGCGTCAGGCGAACACACTTCAGGATCTTCTCCTGGGTTGGGATACCATCATTACGTGATCACCCAGGGGGTGTAATGGTTGAGAGGCTCTGACACAAGGCTTCCGAGTTCGTTCCCCGGGCAGTATCAACATTTGTGTGCATGAACATGTCTGTTTGTATTGGTCTGGTTGTTTTGTATATATAATATGTATGAACAAAAAATATAAAAGTATGTTTATCAGCTTTTAGTACTCATATTACAAGCAGACTTTATTAATCGAAGATCCATATGGTGTAATGGTTGAGACGTCGGCTCTCATACCAATGGTTCCGAATTCGATCCCCGGGCAGTACAAACATTTGTGGCATGAAAAGTCGGGTTGTTTTCTATATATAATATGTATGTATTTACAAAAAATAATATATAAGTAACTATTAAACCAATAGATATATATAAGCCTTACACAATAGAAAATCTATTGTGTAATCTAGTAGTATACAGACATTATATATATAGATATATAATGTACTGTATATATGATGATAGCTTTTCGATTGTGTTAGGAATACCGGCGAATAGGGAATCTGGAATAACAAAACCATGTTGAATGCAGTATTTATATCTTTCGCTTTTATAGTTAACACTAGCTTTTGCCCGCGGCTTCGCTCGCATTAAATTCGGGATAACACGGTACTTTCATTTATCACTATACATAGGATTTCCCCTCCCTCCAACTTTAAAGGTTTCGGGGTCAATTTCAGATTTTTTTTAGCAATAAATATGTTATAGTGAGCTAACCTTAAAAGATAGACATGCTGTCGCGGACTTTTTTGTAGACCTTTAAAAGGAGAACAATACTCTCATACATGACTTTTGTGAAACTTTAACCGTTTACTTAGCGTACCTGCGGAAGCTCCAAGTATGAAAAAATACCCCCGATTTTGAAACTAAATTAAATTATAAAGACCTATTATTTTTTTAAATTATAAAGACAATAACAAATAAACATCGTCACTTACCGCTTGCGTCTGGCCGCCCTCAGACTTGACCCACGCCTGGTTTGCGCTGAACCAGTTGCACACGGCTTTGAAGATGTCTACCTCGGGAGCGAAGAAAGAATCGCGCTCCAGAAGACCTTGCAGCGCTTCCTAATATACCATGAAGTTATTTTAATGTCTAAGAAAAAAACTAAAAACTGTCAAGGCTAAGTAACTGTATTTGGAACACATAATAAATTAATATTCAATTATGATTTTACTAATAAATTTCATTTCATTTCAATAAAAAAAAACCATGGAGTAAAAACCACAGAGCCCTGTTAGTTACCAATGAAGAATTATGTTATTATGTTCTTTCAATTAAACTGAAGAGATATTATGTATTGTTTCTCACGGATTATTGCTTAACCATTAACATTCAATCAAGCAGATAATATTTAAAAAAATCTTAGGTAACAGTATGTACTGAAATAACCATAACTTACCACAGACAACTGCAGAAACGTGTCATGCTGCAGTACATCAGTAGCATTCTTATCCAGGAAATTGTAGCAGTAGTCCATCAGGGCGTTCAGTCCATACAACCGAGCCGCATCGAGTACGGCGCACACGTTCCTGAGCGCCAGCACTTGCCGCAGGTAGTCCGATATGGCCGCCTCCAGCTCCTGGAAGTTGAACTGGTGCGCCAGCCCCAGCATGTCGAGCACGGTGTCCTCGCGCAGCAGCGATAGACCCATGTGCCCCGAGTACACATAGCGGAGTAGTGCCTTAAACGCGTGCAGAGGCGCTTGCAATTCAACTTCTGCCTGTTCAACATAAAATAAGGGTAAACTTTCGTTTTCTGCCTGTACCATAAAAAAAAGGTTAGCCCTAATAAGGCTTTCACCGAGTTTCTTGACCATTCTGAATGAATAAACTTCTCAAAGTAACTTACTATAGATGGGACACTTAAATGCCGAAAACGTAAAATACATACATTTTTATATTTTCATTTAGTCATACATTCATCATCATCAGCTCATTAAACATCCCCACCGAGGGGCACAAGCCTACCTGCATAGGGTGTATAGGCCTTAATCGTCCACGCGGGCCCAGTGCGGATTGGTCGACTTCACGCACAACCTTTGAATCTCTTCACAGGCGTGCGCGAATTTCCTCACGATGTTTTCCTTAACCGTAAAAGCGTTGGATAACGTACATATAATTACGAAAACACATTGGTACGTGTCGGGATTTGAACTTGCGCCCTTCCGATCGGACGGTAACCCGTCGTTCTTATGTATATAGCCATACATTAAATTGAAGTAATTACTTAAAGATAGCCTTAAAAAATTACGTTACTGCTGTTGCATTCACATTCACTTGTGATACAAGTGAATTATAGTTTTTTATATGAGGCTTTTCAAAATATGCTATAGCTTGTTCCATTCGTGAAAATAAATTTATATACATACTTTTAACTAAGTTGAAAATAGAAATTAAGTAAAGTGAAAAGTTATTAACCATACCAATTGAAATTGATAATAAATTACAATGAGTTGTTATGACTTACCTGATTAGCTTCTCTCATGCCCCCATACAACAGAGCCCTAAAATAATCACTGCTGGCAGCAAGTATAACTTTATGGGCCGGTATACGCTGCCCCTCCACTATGAGAGTCACATCTGAATATTCAGATGAGAGACATAGTGACCCAATGTGCTCCGACAGGTGACCTGAAACATACCTAGGCTAGAAAGTTGGTTTAAAAGAGTACACCTTTTTTATGTTACAAAGTGCACAGGATAGTCAGGACACTCAACAAATGATAAATGATATGCCTCACCATTACGTGGCATTAATGAGACCAAGCCCGCATGCGGGCCAACATGTCTGAGGACCATCAGCCACACACAAACCAAAAAACTATTCCGTGTGGTGCATGCTGCTAACAGATACATCCGTGTTCAGTATGGTTAAAAACAGCCATAATTCCTTTCCATACACATTTCTCAAAATTAGAAAAAATTATAAAGTTGTCATTTTTTATTTGTCCTTGTCATGAAGCAAGACATACTAAAATAGGTATTTTTGCGCCTCTTGCTCACTTACTCCGCAAAACGCACGCAAGTGCCACGCGTCACAGGAAAAGATTGTATAAAACTATGGGATCAATGCAACACATATGCGGGCACCACCCGCATGCGGATGCAAACCCGCATGATAGGAAAAAGGACCTTATTCTTCATCAATGATGCACTGCACCAGTCACCTGAGAAACAGATGTTAGGTATCTTATACCCAGTAATTTACGGTGCCCTCATCCTGAAACAAAGCCAGGTGGCTCAATGATGCTTCATAAAGTATATGTTTGTTATCCAATGCTCTTATGGTGAAGAAACCTGTGCACACCAGCGAAGAGATATGGTTGTGTGCGAAGTCACCCAACCAGCACTAGTCCCACATGTTTGACTAATTACATCTTTATTAATGTAACAATATTTTTAATTTTGCATAATTAATTATATACATACTGATGTGTTCAATGTCACCAACTCGTGAGCTTGAAGAGTTGTTAACATTCATATACTGATGTTGGCTACTCATGGTTGCTCACACATCAGTGAAAACCTTAAAGAAAAAATCAAGGTATAAGTTTTCACTGTTCTCTGTTTAAATATAAACTACACCATGAACATATAAAAACATTTTTTTTGTGTCCATATATCAAATAAATTAATTCATGACATACACAGTAATTTAAATGTTTTCTGAGACGATTCAATAAAGAAATTCAGTTAGATGATTTCAATTTGTCTGTAAATTACTCAAATAAACAAACAACTGTCAAAGAATGTTCCAGATACACTGGGACAGGTAAAGAAATAATTATAAATACTGTTCCCTGCTTTATAATAATAAGCTAATCTAAAACTATTATTTCTAACATTACAACAAGACGTAATGTTCTAAAAATTATGAAATAATTAATACCTCTTTTTACTCAATAACCACTTTAGTTATTTAATAATCAGAAACGTTTAAATATAATAATAACAAACATCTTATAAGTTAGTTGAAAGAAAAACGGTTTCACTAATATTTAAGATTGTTTCATTAGTTTTCTTCAAATAAATAATGGGAATAAGTTTAATTCACACGAAATTGCGACATTTCATTTCTTATATATAGTGATAGACTCGAATGACGTTTGATTCAAAGAGTATTTTGATTCGATAGATTCTCAAATCAACGTGAATTAAAATTGACTCACATGAGATTTTTGGTTAATGTTTAATCCGATTAGAAACAACGTCCCAATCGAATCATCAAATCTGATGCGAATCAATATCAACAATTCAAATTTTAAATATGATTTGAATATAGGAATAAGGATTGTTTAAATTTTATTTCTTACAAACTAAATTTATTTTTGTTTTATAATAGTTTTAAAGTTAGTGAAATTATTTCCTAACACTATACAGACAAACACAGTCCGAAGATTGTATTTAAAGTAGCCTTATATTTATATAACTGCGGGAATGATTTTAATTGTCTTGATTCGAACATCTTACCTATGCAAATTGGATTCGAGCCATCAATTGATTGATATGAGTTGGTTCGCCTAGTTCCTTCGAGGTTGGTATCGAACCAACAAATCAAACCCTAAATATGAATTATGGGTCAACTCGAATCGCGTTTCGAATGTCTGGACTGTGATTAGATTTGATTCGAACTAGGATTCGAATGTTAATTTTGTATACGAGTTCCATCACTATTTTCTTTTGCTTAATTTTTTATTCCGAATAGAACTGTACACGCTAAAGTCACAGAATATACGGCTTCATCATTAGTAAATTTTAATGACATCAACTACCTGCCAAAAAAGTCCCGTCCAAATTGGTCCATACGTTTCCGAGGTTTTGAAACAATCAAACGGACAAAAAATATCATCAGCTCATTAAACGGCCCCACCAAAGAGCACGGGCCTATCCGTTTATTGAGTATACGGTGTGTAGGCTATAGTCGTCCCACGGGCCCAGTGCGGATTGGTCGACTTCTCGTACAACTTTTGAGTCTTTTCGCAGGCGTGCGCAGGTTTCCTTCACCGTAAGAGCGTCGGATAACGTACATATAATATCGAAAACATATTGGTACGTGGCGGGATTTGAACTTCAGCCCTCTCGATAGGAGGGCAACAATCCACACCATTGAGCCACCGAGGCTTTGGAACATATAATAAATAATATATATAGATATTAAGTATGATTTCACTAATATCAACAACGCGAAAGTTTGGTGATTATAAAATTGCAAAGAGTTTTGGAGTATGGATGTATGTTAATTACTCTTTCACATAAAAGTATGAATGAAACTTTAATTTTATATTTAATAGTCATAGAAGTTTATTATAGTGTAAGAATAAAAATAATCACCCATGGAGTAAAAACCACAGAGCACTGCTAGTTATCAATAAAGGAAATTAAGATTTAAATCCGTAGACAGAATGAAGGTCTATGATAAAATCTCACGAAATTTATCAGCGCCGGATCTTCAACTTTTTTTGGGTGGGGCCAATATTATTTATAGGTATTTACCTTTATCATCCTATATAATTTCACTAATTTATCTAATAATTCCTCTATTTGATTTACATTTGGACAAAGCTGCAACTTTTAGCTGCAGCTGTGATCAGTCAAGTGTCAAGTCAGGTACCGTTGGAGGGAATGAAGGAACAGCCCAAGTCTCGATCAAATCGAAGGCTTTCTCATAGTCCACAAACGGCAAGCATTATGGTCGGTTATACTCTCTGGTCTTTTAACCTGCCGCAGCGTATGTATGAACTTCTATGGACGACTGTATTCATCGAGCGCTCATCAGCCACAGACCGAAGATCTAGGTGCCCTACTAAGGCGCCATTGTACGCAGGATATCCCGGATGTTGACGTTAGCAAGATTAGTGCAGCACTGTAGCAACTTAGTAGTGGGAGGGCCCCGGGCAATGACGGTATTACGACAGAACTCCTAAACACCGGTTGGCAACCCATCCTTAGGGCTTAAGTTGAGCTCTTTTTATGCCGTCATCCACCGGGGAACTACTACACCGGAGGCGTGGTCCAGAAGAGTGATAAAACTCTCTTGAAGAACTATAGACCGATAGCGTTTCTGATAAGATCTATAAGTTGTTTTCCAGAGTTGTCACAACCAGTATACGTCGGTGGTGTCCTTCTCGAGATTGTCCAAGAATACGTTTACTTGGGCCAAAACTTGACCGGCATAATTTCGAGAGGGAACCTAGTAGGAGGATTCACTTGGGCTGGGAGGCATTCGGCAAGTTACATCAGGTATTCACGTCGACGATTCCGCAACGCTTAAAGACAAAAGTCTTTGAGAAATACGTCCTACCCGTACTAACAGACGCAGATGAGACATGGACACTGACTGCGGGATTGGTTCACAAATTTAAAGTTACTCAACGGGCGATGGAGCGAGCTATGCTGGGAGTGTCACTTATAGATAAAATCAGAAATGATTTTATCCACAAGAGAATTAAAGTTACCGACATAGCTCACCAGATTAGCAAACTGAAGTGGCAGTGGGTAAGGTATGTAACAGAACCGATGGCTGTTGGATCATCTTTAATTTTAAAAATGATAAGCTATAAAGTAGCTAAGTTGGCAACAATTAATATAGAGAAACAACTAGGTGTCTTTGAAATAATAGATGTCGTGGATAGAGATCGACGAGAGAGTTGTCGTATATAGCGTCTTCCTCAAATCGCGGCTGCACGCGCCTGCTGAACGCAATCTGCGATTCCTGCGGGCGCCTATTTTAAACTTCGCAAAAAGAAATGTAATGGTTGAATCACATGCCTTACTCCACGCTCTGGGTATCGCTCTAATTTATATGGCCATGAAATATCTGCACTTGTACTATTATTTAATCCGTGGGCAAGTAAGGTAAATGCTGAGTTGTACATAAGTCGGTTTGACCGTGCCGCCCGGGGCACGTGTCCGCTTGACACCCCCTAGATCCGGCCCTGAAATTTAAATTTGATCCGGTTGATATTCGATGTATTAAGTTTATATCTATTTTGACGTATCTTAGTTTCGTTAAACGTTTTAACGACTGCAATGTGTAGTCCACAGTCACGCCCTATTGTGCGCCGTTCAATGGTGCCGTCTGATTCCTTCGAGATCCCGAACATTCCGGTCCTCATAATACGTTAAATTTTACAAGTCATAAAACGTTTACATGTTATCTAATTTAATTGCGTAATTTCACTTCACAAAATTAATTTAAAATGGTTGTAAATATAATTAACATAGATAGGTTAAACTAACCTATGTAGGTTAGTTTTTTAATTTTTAACCGACTTCATGAGTGGTATACATATAGTAGTTTGAATGCATCATGAATGCATCGGTCCTTCGCTTCGGATAATTCAATTTTTATTATTAAAGGAATAAAGAAAAAGAAAATCACCATTTGAATATTTTGCGGTAAATTATGATTACGATACTTCCGGTCAAGTATCAACCTAAAAATACAATTATGGAATGTCTTTCTAATGAAACTTATTCTAAAAATTTTATATAAACTTTTTATACAATTTTGCTTTATCATAGTTATTTTTTATTCAGCGAAAATAATTTAAATTCTATACAATAGAAAAAGCTCTTATTCCTAGAGTAGTAAGAGTTATATTTAAGCGTAAGGGACCTATATCTTTATATTGGTCATAAGATGCATGCGAAGTTGTAACGTTCGTTATTTGTTTATTATAAGTGCAGAAATAATAAAAAAGATTTAAATTACTAGCATTTGATATTTGATTTTTAAGTAAAATTCAATAGTAAATATGTTTACAGCTATAGTTACAAAGTTACGATCTGACTTTATTAGCAGAATCGGGCGCGAAAGCATCGTCACCTAGATGCTGTTTCATGATTGGCTGAAGTTTTCGATAGTGCCAACATAAAAAACTACATCACTTTTTGGCAATGTTGTCAAAATTATTACCAGTTGTTCTAGGCAAGTAAATATCGTCGCTTAAACGAAATAATTTATTTTTATCTTGCTAATTGTCGCTACAATAATGAAGTTATTCTAATTTAAACGTTACTTCAAGAATCCGTTTATATGTGGAACCATCCATTGGTAAGTAATAAATTCAGATTTTTGTGTTTCATGAACTTTTTGGTAGAAGGTTGTGATTCTGTAAAAGTAGCTGCACAATTGGTAGAGTACGATCTTTGCGAAAGAAAATAGTAACGAATTTATTATTAATACACACGGTAATATTGTCATTTATTTGATAATTGTGTATTCTACATTTTATTGTGTTTACGTGTTAGTATTAATTGAAAGAAGGAATTTTAAAGTAAACGTAGTGCGTTGATAAAAAATTCAATACGCGAAATTTTATTTTTGTATGCATTACAGGTCATCAGTAATGTATTACAAGAGATAATAAAGTGTCTGTAATGAATTCACTAATGTACTTGCTGTCGAGAAATGGAGAGACAGCAGTGTAATTCACTTCAAAACTATGATGAGCCTAAAACGGATATTTTGAAAAAAAGATTATTAAAACCTACCAGCAACATCGTCAGCGCTAATTTTTCACAAAACGCGTCGCAACAAAATGCCCTATTAAATACATTGCGAGTGAGTTTTCATTAAACATAATATGTACAACCCAGGTAATTGTTGTAACAAAAATTTTGATATCATTAACCCCATTTTTGCATTTCAGGCGCCTATATCGAGCAGTATGATTGTCTCCTCGGTTCAGGCCCCTCAGAGCTCCATACCTATAACACATAATTTAGTTACTCATTCAATAGCTCCTGTTAAAATTCATACAAACAGTGCTCCCTATCCATTGCAACTGTCAACTGTTCATGTGCCAGTACAGATCCCTGGATCCACATCGAATATTAATGTTCCAGTTCAGTTATCAGGCCCAACTAGTAGTGTGCCCCTGCAAATAGCTCCAGTCAGTCTTCCCATTCAAGTGTCCGGTACAACAACTGTACCTGTACAGTTACCGGCTGGGGAAACTATTAATGTCCCTCTCCAAATACCAGCTGCTGGGCAAAACATTCAGATCCCCGCCTTGCCATCTATGCCTTTATTGCAAAACCCTAATCAGTCCCTTCATAGTTCTATAATTCATGTACACATGGGTTCTAACCCGAGGCAAACTAATTTAGATGGTACTTCAGACTTGACTGTGTCAACTTCACAACAAATGCAACTTCCAGATTCGTCTGGTGTACAAGTAAAAATGAACCCATCAACATCAGTTGCCCAAGTCCAAATGGGTGCTAATCAAGTTATGCAGATCCCCAGCACCTCACTAATTCAATTCAGTTATCGCTCCCAAACAATGGTGCTTCTGGTACAGTGCAGCTCCGTGGTGCTCAACGAACTGTACCTCACATGGTGTATATACAGACCCCAACGGGCTTGAAACCAGTTACAAGCACAGAAGTCATTAGTCAAGCAAGCACAAGTGGGAATCCACCACAAATAATTGTTAGAAGACCCGTGAGTATCTATGCCTTAAAACTGTTTTTATGATATATTAATGTTATTTTTTTAAATAGCAAAGTATGAAATAAAACTTAATAAAATCATTGATATTATATATTATTATCTATCATACACCGTGCCATTTAAAACTAATATATTTTCTGCAAGCAGTGCATGATAAATTTAATCATATACTTTAAGTCCAAACTTCAATGAATTTTGTGATGCTTCTAAATCTTATTAAGCATTCATATTTATATTAGATTTCGAAACATGTAAAACATTAAAAATTTTGCAGGTGACCAGCAATTCAAACATACATCTGATATCAAATGTTAGCAACAAACCCAATATTGCTCCCAAGGTTAATCAGAACAAGTCATCAATCCTTGCACCTGTGAATGCAAATCAGCCAATAGTTATTCAAAAGCCAAAAGCTAGTGACAAAATGATGGTCCCTGTGAGCATTGCACCCGGTACACAAGGCAAACAAACAATTGCTTATCTGGGATCAGTGAAAAAACCCAGCACTAAGAATTTACCAGATAACCAATCCATTCTCATATCAAACAATCAATCAAATGTAACTGCAAATAATCAGAAACTGTTTTTGACACCTATGAATATGCCCAACATTCAAAACACTAAATTCATTCTGCCCGTCACCCTGCCTGCTACTATGGCTTCTAAAGGTCCAATAATAAACATTCAGATAGCCAATGGTCAAATACAGAATGATCCGCAGGGTAACATCACTGTTATGGGAGAAACTGCTCCAATGGAAACAGCAGAGATGCCACCATTACAACCACTCGGTAAGGTTAATGTGAACGGAAAGGATAATAACTCTGTACCTCAAAGTCCTAAAAGTGACAAAGCATATGCTTTTTCAATCCAGGGCTCAAGAGCCGAGCCTACTGGGGAGCAAGGAGAGTATACACTATCTATACCTGAAACAAATGCATCAATGAATGATGATGTTTATACTGTGTCAATTGCTAACGATGAAGGTGGGCAAAGCCGCGAAAAATCATTTACTCTAGCTATACCAGAAAAAGGTAAAAGTTTGTTGAATAGGGGCATGGGGAACATGGAGAGAAGTGATATGTGTGGGTCAGTAGCTATTGCAGCACCTGCAATATTGAGACGTTCAAATTCTGACAACAGTGACAGGAAGACCATTAATGCCAACATTAAGAGGCGTATATCATTGTGTACGGATAACTACTCGCACAAAGGTTTCAAAATGTCTCTTACTCAACCAAGAGTTGGTGGAAATCAAATAGATCCCAATGAATCTGATATCAATGATGATCATAGAGTTCCATCCTTATTTTGTGATGAGAAATTAGATAAAGATTTAGATGCAAAAGAAGCCAATATGGGTGAGTCAGATCCAGAGGACATTAAACCAGAACATGGCAATGACATGTATTACCATAAGGCAGAGAATATAGTCAAAAAAGATGAGAATTACAGGTTAAAGAGAGAGAGCTTAGATGGCACAGAAGAAGATCCACCAGGTTTGGTTTGGAACAATGGGGTAGCATTACTTCAGGGCAGCAATTTGCACTTTCAGACCAATGAATTTGGGTTGATTGATTTAATTGATGGTAGTGACCAAGAGGAGTTAGTGCCTAACCCTAAGTATCATACTCCATTAAAGCAGCGAATAGAGAGGGATAGCAGGGATAAGAAACCAACATCACCTGAAGACATGTACCGCTGTGATGGTTGTGGGTGCCATGGCATGGCAGCTGAGTTCATAAATCCTAATTTCTGTAGTCTAACCTGCCAGAGCGAGGTCCAAAAGTCCATTCAGAAGAAAAAAGATAAGGAAAGAGTGGAACTTCTTAAGAAAAGAAACAAAATGAAAAAGCTACTAATGCGCAAGCAGTTATCTGAGTCTGAGGTTATGTTGGATAAAGACGAAAGGTTAATGCTGAAACATTACGATTCAGCTCCACCGGAAGGTTTTACAGATGTCGCTTTACTTAAGATGACTGAGGATTTGATTGAGAATGAAAAGTACCCATGGATGTGTGGGAAAAATGGGTTCTCATGGATGCGGTATCTAGAAGTGTGCAAGGCCAAAGCGGCCCCGGTTAAATTGTTCAAAGACCCATTTCCATACAATAAAAATGGATTCAAGGTGGGAATGCGGATGGAAGCGATAGACCCAGAACATCCTTCGGTGTTTTGCGTTGTGTCGGTGGCTGAGGTGCAGGGGTATCGGATGCGGCTGCACTTCGACGAATACCCTGAGGTTTATGACTACTGGGTGAATGTAGACTCGGTGGACATCTTTCCTTCGGGCTGGTGTGAGAAGAATGGACGAACACTCAAGCCACCGAATGGTTATAGCGCCTCTAATTTTTCGTGGCCAATGTATCTCAAGGCGGTCAGGGCGGTGGCTGCACCGAAACATTTGTTTTCGCACATTTCAAGTTCTGTAAGTAACAGTTTTTATTTTATTTCTAACATAGGTTTACTTAAAAAATATCTCGCATTTAGTAAATGCTGATCCTTTTTTGACTAAGTTCATAGTATTTTTTATTCACCAAAATAATAAAAAGATTAAATAGTTTCACCTGGTGGCCTTATTACATATGGCAATGATTTCCATACTACATTTGGATGGAGAATATTATGCCAATATATTGTCCATCCCAACAATTGCTTTATAGTTTCTTTAACTATTTTATAACATTTTTACATAACATCTCTTAGGCCCGTATTCTGGAACGAGACTCAACACATCTTTACTTAAATTGAGTTAAAAAGCGATAGCGCTATATACGATAAATAGCGGCATCCCTTTCTTAACTATTCAACTAAAGATCAATGCTTGAGAAATGCTCGTTCAAGAATACGGGCCTTAATAAATTAAAAGCATTTCAAAATGACAATCTATTCATAAATTTAACCCGTAGTAATTTTAAATTATATATCCATTTGTTAGTTCCAATGTTATATATAATATATTGTTTATTCAGGTATTCAAGCCGAACTGTTTCCGCGTCGGCATGAAACTGGAAGCGGAGGATCGGAATAACGAGCTGGTGTGCGTGGCGACCATCGCCGACATGATGGACAACCGTATGCTCATCAACTTCGACAGCTGGGACGAGATGTATGACTACTGGGTGGAGCCAACCTCTCCGTATATACACCCCGTCGGTTGGGCACAAGAGAACGGTGTTTCGTTGACGCCGCCTAACTGTAAGTGTTATTAATAAATATCCACTAAACATTCACACAGCGCCATCTAGCCCCAAGTTAAGTGTGAAGCCTGTATTATGGATACTAAACAATGGATAAACATACTTATATACATTTTTTTTTGTAAATATATACATATTATACATAGAAACACCCAGACCATTACAAACAGACGTGTTCATGCACACAATGAGACTGTCAGTTCGCTCACATGCTGGTAATTGATAGGTCTGACCATGACAGATGCAGGGTTAAGGGAATTAATGAAGTCATTATTATTCGTCAACACAGCCCTCATCCCGAAACACAGAAGTGCAAAACGCTCGTATTTCACAGGACGATATCTGGCACTGCACCTAGATAACTCAATACTGATATTACCACTTAATTAACATGGGCGTAGCCATACTGGGGCATACTGGGGCGCTTGCCCCACCCTGACTAACATATTTAAACAAAAATAGAAATACCGGGGGAGGGGGGAGGTTTATGTCAAAGTAAAAGTCAAAATTCATTTAATATTCGGTGAAGGAAAACATTGTGAAGAAACCTGCGCTCGCCTACGAAGAGATTCAAAGGTTGTGCGTGATCTCGGCCAATCCGCACTAGGCCCGTGTACAACTAAGGCCTGTACACACTAAACTGGCGGGCTCGTGTTCCTCGGTGAGGACATATGAGCTGATGATGAAGTTATTAACACACACGGATCCGCATGGTAGGTTATGGCCCAACATCCCCCTGGCTAAGCTGTGTGGTAAGACCTGCTTGAAGCCGGTTAATAAAGGGCGTTACTCAATTCGACCGCATATATGCTTTTTTATGCTTGTTCGCGGATATCCTCTTCATTTATGAACCGATTTATATTATTATTATTTTTTTGGAAAGAAGATACTCCGGAGGTGGTTCCAAGATTAGAAAGTTAGGGTTTGGTGAAGGGAGACCAGAGAAATCGAACTTTTAAAAATCGACTCAGAGCTTCTACTACTTCATTGCAATAAATTTATTCCAATTATTATTTCTACTAAGAATCACTAAAAAAAAATACCGACTTGAAACTAAAATAAAAATTGAATCTAAAAATAAAGTTTATAATAGGTAAGTAGTTTGGCACTGACATCAAAATTATGAAAGTTTATTTTTTAGTTTGAAGTTGGTATTTTTTTGTTAAAAATTATTTTGTGGCAGAAATCAAAAATTTCCTTTAACTTATAATCATATCTTTTAAGACAGAAAAGCTATATGATAACACCATGAAGCTGGTCTTCCGTTTTTAGGTTTTTTTGAGACTTAAGTTTACTTTTATTAAAGGTATGACCAGGGGTAAATCACCCGGACATGACGTATTGAGCGTTGAACACCTTAAAAATGCGGGAAACCACTTACCGATACTACTTTCACTACTTCTCTCGATGTGTATAAGTCATGGGTACTTGCCAACTAACCTGATGAAGACTATAGTAGTTCCCATTGTAAAGAACAAGAGTGGGGATGTCTCGGACAGTGGTAATTACCGACCGATTTCTTTGGCTACCATAATAGCTAAGGTGCTGGGCAGTGTGCTTGACTCGTGTGATGCACAGTTCGGGTTTCGCCCTGGACTCTCCACAGAAAGTGCAATATTGGGAGTCAAGCATACAGTCCAGTACTACACAAGCCGTAGAACCCCGGTATATGCCTGTTTTCTCGATCTCTCCAAGGCATTTGATTTAGTTTGTTATAAAGTGCTGTGGAAGAAGATGAGAGACAGGGGTATACCGGAGGAAATTTTGAAAATTTTTCAGAGTAATACTGTGAAATGGTCCAATGCTTTCTCTGACTCGTACAGGCTGGAGTGTGGTGTCAGACAAGGGGGGGTCAGTTCTTCCTCACTCTTCAACTTGTACATGGATGATCTCATAGTTGGGCTGAGCAGCATGCGTATTGGCTGCCGCGTGGATGGTGTTAGTATAAATAGCATCAGCTATGCGGATGATATGGTGTTGCTGGGCCCAACTGTGGGATCTATTAGGGAAATGCTTGGGGTGTGTGCTGCCTATGCTGCTTCTCATGGCCTATGCTATAATGTAAAAAAATGTCAGTACGTTGTCTTTGGGGGCCGTCGGTAAACGTTTAGAGTGTTCCTGAATTAACCCTTAATGGCTTGAACATCACAAGAGTTAAATCTTTCAAATACCTGGGACACTTTCTGACCGACGATCTCAGGGACCATGTTGACATAGAAAGAGAGCGTAGGGCCCTCGCTGTTAGAGGTAATATGCTGATCCGTAGATTTTCCAGATGATCCGAAGACGCAAAAATCATGCTTTTTAAAGCGTACTGTCAAAGCTTTTACACAGGAAATCTATGGATCAGCTTTACTAAAAGGGCGATGGATACCCTACGTGTGCAATGTAATAATGTGTTTAGGATGATGTTGGGACTGTCGCGATTCTGTAGCGCGTCAGGGATGTTCGCTGAATATCAAACCGACGGCTTTGAAGCAATTATCCGGAAGAAGACAGCATCCTTGATGCGCAGAGTCGGGGTTAGTCCCAACGTCATCCTTAAAACTATTGCCAATAGGCTGAACTCTCCAATATGGAAGTGTTTTGTGGACCGAGTGATCACCCAGGTCTCAACACCGGGTGGTCATTAATAGAACTATTTTTTTTTTTCGCTTACTAGCCCATTTATTTTGATTTTTATTTTATTTTGTGTCTTACTAACAAATCTATGGATTAAGTTGTCCGCAATAAAGAAATTTTATTTTATTTTATTTTTATTTAAGGATGTGGTGATATCTGGTGCCTATTTAACCCATATTAACCTCTTGTTGTCATGCAATTGGCCGCAGTGCGAACTGGTTGCTTCGGTACGCTCAGCGGTCATTTACGTTGCATTGTTTTGATAAGTGAACAAATGTTTTCAATGATATTGGTTACATTGTCATATACGCGTGAGTTGCAAAATTATATGTTTGTTTGTCATAAATTAATATTCAAAATATATTCAGATAAATCCTTTAGGTATACTTTTGAATAATACATATTCGTAATTAAATACCTAACAAAATTATACATATAATTAAAACTAAAAAACTTTGTGATAAAAACTTTACAAGACACTTAAAAAATAAGTCAAACTTATATGATTTTACCACCGCGACAGGCAAAAAATTCAAAATGGCAATTCAAAATTGAATTGAGTTGAATTTAATGAGGAAACCCCAGTAAGAAATCCAAAGTAACAGTTTTTAATTGATAATTTAACATACAAT